>JANCIO010000515.1:0-17161 GCA_027604855.1 Psilocybe subaeruginosa | reverse complement strand
TTCGACGTTACAACTCTCAGATCGTCACACCCGTTACTCCAGTACATGTTTCCTGGGGCGGCCGTGGACTTATATGGCAGCGGGAAACCCAGACCGCTACAGCGTCCCTATACCGCGAATGAGGCTATGCCCTTTCCAATCCCAACAGGCAAGATAAGCCAGCTATAATTGCACGCTTTATAGGCCGTCCAGATGAAGTCCAAGGCCGACGGAGCTCTGGGCTCCACTTGTCAGCGCTGTGCGATCCGGAACCGATATCAAAACGATTAACAGGGTGGTTAACGGAGATAAAACGCTATAAGAGCTAATGGACGACGCGGCGAACACACTCAATATCATCATTACTGCTTTACAACTCCACTTACTACATCATCGATAGTCAAGCTGTGGACTCGCCTTTTGCTTTAAATAACTTCCTGTCGAAGAACTCTCGGCCTACTTCTCGCCTAGCAGACTTCGCTTTTGAATATAACACTACATTCTAATTCCACAATCGGTACGTCGTCATGCAGCTCGTGTATTCTATTATTGATAAGTTATATCAGCCTCAGAATTACAGATATGGCGCTCACCTACGTCAACGCGTCGTGTCATTGTGGGCTCAATGCCTTTCGTGTGGCATTCGAGACAGCTTCTCTCCCTATCGTAGACGACCTATGTCACTGCACAACCTGCCGTCACGTCTCCGGGCAAATGGGTGTACACCAGACCACAATAGTCGGTCCACCTCTCGCGCGTGACACTCATCGCAACGGGAGTCGTAGCCACAGTGCAAGCCGTAGTACCAGCAGAAGCAGACAAGGATCCGACGAAGGCCTTCTTCATCATCATCCCAATGGAAACGGAAACGCAAACGGAAATGGAGACACTGCTAAAAATACAAAAGCGACCTTGCTGACCCCACCTACCATCGAAATCACTGACGCACCTGAGGTCCCGTACGACCTGAGTGAGTTGACGAAGTACGAGACATACTCGCCGGACGTTACCCGCTATTTCTGCAGTTCGTGTTCCGCTCTGTTGTTCTGGGTACCACATAGGCCTTCGGAGGAGGACCATTGGACGGTCTCGACGGGTGCATTGGAGAGGACGGACGGGATAGTGAAACTTGGTTATCATATATGGGTTGGCGATACGCTCGACGGTGGCCTTGCGGACCATCTACGCACTGTGGACGGTGTTCAGCTGACATGGTTCAAAGGGGAACCAGGAAGCGAAGAGCTGCCCGTCGGTTGGAACGCAGTAGAGAAACGTGTTACTTCCAATACAATTGACGCTAAAGAAGAACTCCTACACGCACATTGCCATTGTGGGATGATTAAATTCGCCATCACTCGACCAACAGAAGCGTCGTTACTCCCTTCCGCCCCATACCCTGACCTCCTATACCCACACAACACATCCCACTTATCCAAGATATCCAACCTGCATGACGAGAAATGGTGGTTGCGACCCGCGAATTCGTCCACGCCCACAAAGTACCTTGCCGGACACTGCATGTGCAACACCTGTAGGCTCACTAGTGGGTTCGAGATCCAGTCCTGGGCATTCGTCCCGCTCGTCAACATTGTAACTCCCGATACTGGTGAGCCGCTTCGCTTGGCGAAGGAGGGCAGCAGGCCGGCTGGGTTGAAGCAGTATATCACGAGCACGGGCAAGTACCGCGAGTCGTGCAGAACATGTGGGGCGACGGTGTTTTCATGGCAGATTGACAACGCGGACTTGGTTTCGGTGTCAGTGGCGCTATTGGACGATAAGAAGAGCGGGGCGAGGGCTGAGAATTGGCTAGAGTGGCAAAAGAATAGGGTGAGCTTTAACGAGAAAGCTGTTAGTCAGTCGATTGCGAAGGGTCTGGAAGAGACAATGAGGGCGATTTAGATGCGCACTTAATCTGGTTTTATATAATATAATGGTCTAATGCATCTCTTGTACATCTGATAATTTCTCTTGGGAATTGGATCCCTGGTATTCTATTCAATAGCAAGCAAAAGTTTGCGTTGACTGGATTCATGGAGAGCTCGGTAGTCGCGAGAGCCGAATGCGGCATCTGACTTCGTTCCCACGCATGATTTTTCCTTCCTCACCAACGTACTCTCAAGCTTCCCCACAACAACATAATCAAGTATACAGAGGAATCATCACTAATGCTTGTCACCGCGCAATCAATACATTGGAGGGTCTTTTATTTCGCGATATGGCTTCCACTCTATGCATAGCAGCTCAGTAGCTGGGCATCTGTTAAGCGGAATGCATAAAACACACATGTTATCTTTTGCTGCTACTACTCAGACTTATTGACATGCTCTCAGGGCATTGATACTCGAATATCTTCTGCTTTCAATCTAGTACGAATTTCTCACATCGCAATGCTCTTGCTACACAGTCCCAAGGTTTCTCCGCTTGCCACTCCGCGTCCAGTTGTCAGCATTTACTCGCAGGATCGCAGGATTCGTAGCCAATTAAATATGAGTACTCGGCCTCAAATATGTTGCTCTAAAATTGGGAGAGTTTAAGCGTCCAAGTATCTCCGTATTGGGGTTGATTCCTTGGATGCTTTTTGGTTTACGGGTGTTAGTTGACGGCTAATGGGGGACACGCAGCGTGGTTTATGATAATCTAAACCGGAGATTTATTCGCGATTTATGTATATCACGCTTTAGCCTTCCCTTTTGAAATTAGACAGTGCTCGTTTTCTAAATATCACGGAGAAACTACAGAAGCCAACTAGTATCTTCCCTAACTCAATGCCACCACGCTCAGCTGCTGATATTCTCGCTTCACAGCATTATCGTCGTGCGTGCCAAAGCCTCGAAAACCACGAGAGAGCAATCCTTTCAATGGAAATTTTTTCACCGTCATCACCCCTAGCATTATACTACGAGTCCCTAGGGTTTCAGGAGGATCTGGGGGACACTGTCCTTGAGTAAGGCCTGATAGCAATGCACGCGGATGCCAGAGGACTCAGACACGATAAAACATGTATTATGAGCGTGTAAATGTGTAATAATTCATAAAAGGGTGCAGTGACAAGGCAGTAGTGGCCATTATGTGGTGAGTTGCAATGTGGAGGACTCATTGAAGGGGAGGTTCTTCATTTATTGATTCTCAAACATCAAAGATAATAGTAAACAAAGTGTATCATTGAGGCATCTTTTAATCTCGCTCACCTTTTGGGCCTCCCTCTCCAGGGTCTCCCCTTTGAAGCATCAGAATTCCCAAATGTACCTTCTCAAATGACTTTCTTGTGGTGGTTGCCCTGGACACTTGGTGTGCAACATTCAACACAACTTAGACGTCATGTGACCACTCAGAGCTAACAAAGCTGTGTTTTCATAGGTCAAGCAAGTGGATTTTTGAAGCCCAGTAATGGTGATATGTTCAATTTATTACATATTGACATATATTAAGAAGCACATTGGGCAGTTCAGAAAATGGAAAAGCCACGGCTTATGGCTTTATAAGAGCCATGGACCAGCTCATACCTTCATTTGGGCTCGGCTCGGCAACGCCGAGAAGGCTACCCTCGGCTCATGGGGAAAGCTGCTCATTGGCCTCCTGGCGTGCCAATAATATCGTTGCTAAAGCACCAGTACCACCCCAGACTGGTACAGTGCCAATCAACCATCTAACCAACATCTGACCGCTAAGACTTGGTCATGGGATTCTTCAATTAAAATCAATGGCCAGAAGTATTTATCTATTCCTGTGATTCTTGAATCGATGACCTGAAGGCTGAGAATGATAAGCTTATCTTTGACAATACCGTAAGTGTAACCATAACCTGTCCCCCATTTCTGACTGGCTTTGGTTTCAGAGATTCAATCTAACAGAACTCCAATTGAAATGGCTGTGAGGAAATTCATCTGAGGTTTAATTGAGAAGTTGCAAATGACTACCGTGTATATTTTCAAGCTTCATGCTACATCAATTGCAGTCCGCCATTACCCTGAACGTGAGTTGTTTACCTCATTCTTCCGTGTGTGAGATATCAGCGCTATTTTGACCTGGTGGGAAAGCTCATATGGTTTGGTTTATACCCAGCAACCTACACACTTGTTCTCAATACCCACCGGTGCTTCTTGACTGTACTCGACCAACATGGCTGACTCTATAGCTATGGTCTATGCGCTTCTAGCGATTTTAGGACTGAAGATATTCATCGACTGTCTAGCTCGTGCCAAAGCACGAACGCCTTACCCTCCTGGTCCAAATCCCAAACCGCTCATCGGAAACATGTTCGACTTCCCAGTGGCTAAACCTGCCTTATGCTACGTTGATTGGGGAAAGAAATACAACAGTTCGTCGGATTTTATATTATCCTTTCGTGACATTCCATTAGTGACATCTTGTAATAGGCTCTATTCTCTACGCGGAAGCGCTGGGAAACCGCGTACTTATCGTCAATAGCCGGGATGATGCGATTGAAATATTTGAGAAGAGGGCAAGAATCTACTCTGATAGGCCGGTGATACCGCTATTAAAGCTGTGAGGTATAATTGTTATATCCATCTGAGTAGGGGTTGACGCCATATAGGATGGGCTGGCAATATAACCTCGGCTTCTTGAAGTATGGGGAGGAATGGAGACAACACCGCAAGATCAGTCAACAGAACTTTAACCTCAAAGCGTCCCAAAAATACTACCCTATTCAACTAAAAAAGGTTCATCAGCTTCTTCGAGCCCTACACGATACTCCAGAGGATTTCGACACCCACAACGAAATGTGAAATGATATAGCCGTGATATATCGAATATTATTTGATCGAATCTTCGCTTTTCTCTCTACAGGCATTCTATATCTCTCACGATGGAGATGATGTATGGGCTTGAAATTAAGTCCATCGAGGACCCATACATTGCTATAGCGAACGAAGCTATGAAGCTTGGAACAAGCCTACTTGTGCCGGGTGGCAGTTTGATCAACACTTTCCCTTTTCTTCAACACGTTCCAACTTGGTTTCCTGGAGCCATGTCCAGGAAGCAGGCTGAAATAGTGCGTTGCCTGACAGAGGAGGTGATGAAAATCCCGGTGGATCAGGTGAAGACGGCCTTCGTGAGTGCGACAAGAAAGTTGTAGGTATCATGCAGATGCTCAATATATATGGATCAGGAAGAGGGCAGGGCTGTCCCATCATTTTTCACCGACTTCTTTGAGAAAAAACAAACTTTTGGCTCCTCCAAAGAGGAGGAGCAGGCGATCCAAAACATCGCATACACGGTTAATGGTGGTAAGTAGCACTTTATCTAAGTTCTTCACCCTGCATTTTGTTCTCAATTTTCTTTCCATCAGCTGCATCAGATACCGTACGGCGACTCACCCCAAATTTTAATGCAATTCGTTGAAATTTACTAATACCTAAATCACAGACAATATCGGCTACTGGATCATTTTTCTACTTCATGGCTGTAAATCCGGATGTCCAGAAGAAGGCCCAAGCAGAGATTGACCGTGTGACTGGCTCAACGCGTCTTCCGACGTTCAACGATCGCACGTCAATGCCTTACGTTGAAGCCATATATCGTGAGGTGATGAGGCTTAGGCCTCCGTTACCAATCGGTGTGCCGCACCGCTTGATCGAGGATGATTATTTTAAGGGATATTTGGTACCTGAAGGTACTTTATACACTCCTATTTTTTAACGTTGTACTGATTAGTACTACACCCATGCAGGAACCGCAGTTTTTGCCAACATCTGGTCAGTCACAATCAATAATTCTTTGTCTGCGCAGTAAATTGAAACAGGTCACTTCACAGGGCAATGACGCACGACGAAGAAGTCTATCCTGATGCGTTTTCCTTCAAGCCGGACAGGTTTTTTGATGAAGACGGAGTATTGAATGACGACGATCGTATATTAGCGTATGGATTCGGCCGTCGGTGAGCTTGCACTAAAGTTACGTGTCTAGTTTAGTCGTTGTTCTCAAGGGTTATGTATGGTCTCCTCCTTGCACCTCCAGAATTTGCGTCGGAAAACACATTGCCAGCTCTACTGTGAGTTCTACCGATCATGATTAACATTTCACGAAGTGCTGATGACAACCATGAATCTCACATTAATGCCAATTCACGCAGATGTGGTTAACGATAGCGTCAGTTATAGCGTGCTTTGACATAACAAAGTCCAAAGATGAAAATGGGAATGATATCGATATTAATGACGACATCTTCGATTTTGGCCTATTTAAGTGGGCACCATATTGTTTTTGTTCCAATGTCTACTTACTTGATATTTTGCTTCCACACTTAAGTCACAAAGCCAAGTTTATGTGTTCATTTAAAGTGCGATCTCCTGCAGTCGAGAAGCTGATCGTCGGAGGAAACTAGCTTGTAGTCGACATCTAGCACTGAGGTATTGGTCGACGAGGAAGATTGTTGGAATTCGGTTGGAATGTCAAGATTCCAAAGCCACTGGCGCCCTGTTTATAACCATGTCTTGAATAGCTTGCTTCCCTTATGAATTGTTACCAATTGACACTCATGATGCATATTCTATCGTGTCTGAATCCTCTCACTTCGCTTCCGCAAATATGTGCAGTGTGACCTATCAAGTCTTACTCGAGATCAGTGTCCCTCAGCTCCTCCTGAAACCCTTGGGACTCGTAGTACGATGCTGGAGTGGTGACGGTGAAACATTCCTAAACTGTCAAGTTTAAAGCATCATATTTGGGGCCGAGTATCCAGTTGGCTACGGATACTGCGATCCTGTGAGTAAATGCTGACAACTGGACATCATTAGTCTGACTGATTTACTATACAGTTGTCTGTATCCCCTGGCTCCTGACCGGATTTGAGAGTGGTTCTGAACCGATATCAAGAGTCCAGGCCCGATACTCTTACAGATCCACTCGACCGTACTCGCTGTCCCAATTAAAAATTCCGCCCAGCCTTCGCCTCATTTGTTGTTCATGCTCAGGGTCATCTGACAACATTTGAATGCCACATTGTCAATGAAATCTTGGTCATCATTTCTGCTCGACGAACTACTCGCTGAGCACGCATGTCGGATAGATAATCCTGAGATAATCCTCGACCACTGGGATCTTTTCAACTCTAGTCATGACTCGGAGCCTCGAACGTTGCGCGAACGACGTTGGGCGCTAAATACGTACGCACGTAGGCGATGGAGCCTAGGTTGCATAATATGTACACGTGGAGTCGAGAAAGAAACGAGAGAGTAAGGTCACGAATATACAAATATTCTATGCAATGAATACAACAACCGTAAATCAAGACATTTTGTTTATACATTCTATAGCTACGGACACCTCAAGAGCCGAGCGTAGTGTCAGATGTCAGGTGTCAGATTTGCACCGCGCCATCAGGATTTCCCCTCCTCGCCCCCATCCCCCTCCTCATTCCCCTGCACCTCCCCCACTTCAACACGCGCCACATCAGATCCACCCATTCCTCCTCCACCGTTTCGCCACTGCAGCCAGTTCCCACCCCGCGGACCCACGCGTCCGCCTCGCCGGGCGCTTCGAGGAGGCGCCATGCGCGCCGCAGGGCGAGGGTATGCATGTGGATGAGGGGTTCCCAGGGGCGTGTTCTGGTGTTCGTGCGCGTGGGTGATGTTGATGGTGATGAGAGAGAGAGAGAGAGAGAGAGAGACGCGAACGGCTCGAGCGGCTCGAAGTGGCCCCATTCGTGCGAGAGGAAGTTTTGGAGGGTGAGGGGTTGGGTGTCTTTTGTGGGGTGTTATTGATGTTGGTGCTTGTGGTCACGCTGGATTAAACTGGGGATTAGGATGGGATTGGACTGGGAATGGGGACGGAGATTTGGGAAGAGAATCATGGAATTTGGCTGTGAGGACCGCGTGGCGGGCTTGTATGAGGTGGAATTCATGCGGCCAGTTGATTTAAAGGTGGTGTGTTTGGGTATCAGTAGTAATAGTATTAGCATTGGGAGTGGTGGAGGCGGCGCGGAATACAGCGAGCGCGGCGCGTGTCTGTGCTTCGACTACTGGGAGGGGTGAGACGCGGACGAGTAGGCCAGGGAATGCTATTGATGTGAGCGGTGGAGTATATGTGATTCGGGATTGGGATTAGAGGAGGACGGGGCGAAGCCGCACTCGGGGAGCCCGAAGAGGTGGCGCGGGAGGGGGAAGAGGGAGTAATATGTGTTTGTGAGTGCGTGCGTGGGGAGCGGAGCGGAGAGGTGGATGGGATGAGGGATGAGGATATGGAGAAGCCTTTCCCCGAGTCGTTGGTGGTTGAGGAGGACAAGGATGGGAAGAAGGGAAAGGTGACGGCGTACCCCGTTGCGAGGATGCAGTAATCGATGTGCTCGGTTGTGCCGTCGACGAAGTGGACTGTCGATGCTGATGTTGACGAGGAGGAGGAGGAGGAGAAGAGAATCGTGCGCGGTTTGATGATGCATTTCAAAGGAGGAGTGGGAAGTGCGCCGGAGGTGAAGAGGAAAACACGCTTGGCGAGCGGGAGGAGCTCGTCGGAGATGTCGAGACTGCTGGGACCGCTGCCTATGACTAGGATGGAGGATTGTTCGAGAGGGAGCGGGAGAGTGAGGCTGGAGGGGTTGCGGTAGGTTACGTAGTGGAGTGCATGTGGGTATGGGTGTAAGGGGGAGGGAGAGAGCTAGGCGTCGAGCCCGGGGACGGAGGGGATGCGCGGGGTGTTGTGATACCCATTGCACACGAGGAGCAGCTAGAACGTGTATGACTTCGAGTCACCATCAACGCGGACGTGCCAGTGCGGGTGAGGCTATTCGACAGTGGTGGCACGTGTGTTAAAGCGGATGTGCGGACGGAACGCAAACGCGTCGGCGTACACCTCAAAGTTAGTCAGCACGGTATGCGCGGGCGGGAACAGAAGCGGAAGGGGAAAGAGGAGAATGCCATGATCGGGTGGGGTGTTCGAGTCTATAACGAGTTCAGCTCAGTGTTCTAATGTGAACGACTATATTGTTAATACCTGTAAGGAGTTCAGCTGCAAAGTATAAGAACGAGTCACAGTAATATAGGAAATAGAATACGAAACACATACCTCATTGTTCTAAATGTGAACGGCTGAGCGCTGAGGTATGAAGTGAATGAAAGACGAGTTTATGAAGACGATGACGAAACAAAGACAAAGAGGGAATAGGAGTGACGCGTATAGGCATGTGATCTACAAATGTCCTAACTGGGAATGCAGTGTAGAAACTCCAACATGGGCAGGTTCGCGGTGAGCGAGCCGTATAGCGGGGAGGACGCGGAGGGATGCCATACCAGAGTCCTATTAGCGATCTATGTATATCACGCCCTGTCTTTCCTTCTTGAAACCGGACTATGCTCGTTTTCTACATATTGCACGGCAACTATAAATGCCACCTGGTAGTTTTTCTTATCTCAACGCTACCACGCTCAACTGCTGATATTCTCGTTTCACACCACTATCATCGTGCATGCCAAAGCCTCAAAAAACACGAGAGAGCATGCCTTTCAACGGAAATTTTTTCATCGTCACCACCCCAACATCATACTACGAGCCCCAAAGACTTCAGCAGGAGCTAGGGGACACTGTTCTCGAGTAAGGCCTGACAGGTCACACTACACACATTTACGGACGCGAGAGGACTCAGACACAACAGAACGTGTATCATGAACGCGTCAATTGGTAACAGGTTATAAAAAAAAGGGCGCCAGTGGCTTTGGAATCTTGACATTCCAACCGAATTCCAAAAATCTTCCTCGTCGACTCCCATTTACCTCAGTGCTAGATGTCGGCTACAAGCTAGTTTCCTCCGACGATTAGTTTCTCGATTGCAGGAGATCGCACTTTAAATGAACACATAAACTTGGCTTTTTGACTTGGCAAAAAGTCAAGTGAGTAGACGTTGGAACGAGAAAAACAATATAGTGCGCACTGCAATAGGCCCAAGTCGAGGATGTCGTCATTAATATCGATATCGTTCCCATTTTCATCTTTGGCCTTTGTTATGTCAAAGCACGATATAACTGACGCTATCATTAACCACATCTGCGTGAATTAGCATTAATGTGAGATTCATGGTTGTCATCAGCACTTCGTGAACTGTTAATCATGATGGGTAGAACTCACAGTAGAGCTGGCTATGTGTTTTCCGACGCAAATTCTGGGGGTGCAAGGAAGAGATCATAAATCACCCTTGAGAACAACGACTAAACTAGACATGTAACTTTAGTCCAAGCTCACCGACGGCCGAATCCATACGCTAATATACGATCGTCGTCATTCAATACTCCGTCTTCATCGAAGAATCTGTCCGGCTTGAAGGAAAACGCATCAGGATAGACTTCTTCGTCGTGCGTCATTGCCCTATGAAGTGACCTGTATCAATTTACTGCGCAGACAAAGAATTATTGATTGTGACTGACCAGATGTTGGCAAAAACTGCGGTTCCTGCATGGGTGTAGTACCAATCAGTAAAACGTTAAAAAATAGGAGTATATAAAGCACCTTCAGGTATCAAATATCCATTGAAATAGTCATCCTCGATCAAGCAGTGCGGTATACCGATTGGTAACGGAGGCCTAAGCCTCATCAACTCACGATATATGGCTTCAACGTAAGGCATTGACTTGCGATCGTTGAACGTCGGAAGACGCGTTGAGCCAGTCACACGGTCAATCTCTGCTTGGGCCTTCTTCTGGACATCCGGATTCACTGCCATGAAGTAGAAAAATGATCCAGTAGCCGATATTGTCTGTGATTCAGGTATTAGTAAATTTTAAAAATTGCATTGAAATTTGGGGTGAGTCGCCGTACGGTATCTGATGCAGCTGATGGAAAGAAGATTGAGCAAAAAATGCAGGGAGATAAGGTGCTACTTACCGCCATATACCGTATATGCGATGTTCTGGACTGCCTGCTCTTCTTCTTTCGAGGCTCCAAAAGTTTGTTTTTTCTCAAAGAAGTCGGTGAACAATGATGGGATAGCCATGCCCTCTTCCTGATCCATATATCTTGAGCATCTGCATGATACATACAACTTTCTTGTCGCACTCACGAAGGCTGTCTTCACCTGATCCATCGGGATTCTCATCACCTCCTCCGTCAGGCAACGCACTATTTCAGCCTGCTTCCGGGACGTGGCTCCAGGAAACCAAGTTGGAACGTGTTGAAGAAAAGGGAAAGTGTTAATCAAACTACCACCCGGCACAAGCAGATCTGTTCCAAGTTTGATGGCTTCGTCCGCTATAACAATACACGGGTCCTCGATGGACTTGACTTCAAGCCCATACATCATCTCCATTGCGAGAGATATGGAAAGCCTGTAGAGAGAAAGGCAAAGATTCCATCAGAATAATATTTGATATATCATAACTAAATCATTCACATTTTATTGTGGGTGTCGAAATCCTCTGGAGTATCGTGTAGGGCTCGAAGAAGTTGATGAACCTTTTTTAGTTGAATAGGATAGTATTTTTGTGATGCTTTGAGGTTGAAGTTCTGTTGACTGATCTTGCGGTGTTGTCTCCATTCCTCCCCATATTCCAAGAAGCCGAAATTATATTGCCAGCCCATCCTATATGGCGTCAACCTTTGGCGTCAACCCTATTGAGATGGATATAATAATTGTATCTCACAGCTTTAATATAGGTATCACCGGCCTATCAGAGTAGATTCTTGCCCTCTTCTCAAATATTTCAATCGCATCATCCCGGCTATTGACGATAAGTACGCGGTTTCCCAGCGCTTCTGCGTAGAGAATAGAGCCTATTACAAGATGTCACCAATGGAATGTCGCGAAAGACTAATATAAAATCCGACGAACTGTTGTATTTCTTTCCCCAATCAACATAGCATAAGGCAGGTTTAACCGCTGGGAAGTCGAATATGTTTCCGATGAGCGGTTTGGGCTTTGGACCTGGAGGGTAAGGCGTTCGGGCTTTGGGACGAGCTAGAAAGTCGATGAATATCTTCAGTCCTAAAATCGCTAGAAGCGCATAGACCATAGCTATAGAGTCAGCCATGTTGGTCGAGTACAGTCAAGAAGCACCAGTGGGTATTGGGAACAAGTGTGTAGGTTGCTGGGTTTAAACCGAAACATTGAGGTTTCCCACCTCGTCAAAATAGCGCTAATATCTCACACATGGAAGTATGAGGTAATGGCGGACAGCTGCAATTGGTGTGGCATGAAGTTTAAAAACATGCGCGGTAGTCATTTGGAACTTCTCAAATAAACCTCAGATGAATATCCTCACAGCCATTTCAATTGAAGTTCTGTTAGACTGAATCTCTGTGAAACCGAAGTCAGTCAGAAATGGGGGAAAGGTTATGGTTACACTCACGGTACTGTCAAAGATAAGCTTATCGTTCTCACCCTTTAGGCCATCTATTCAAGACTCACAGGAATAGATGCTGTAGATACTTTTGGACATTGATTCTAATTGAAGAATCCCATGACCAAGTATTTAGCGATCAGATATTGGTCAGATGGTTCATTGGTACCGCACCAGTCTGGGGTGGTACTGGTGCTTTGGCAATGGACCGTTGATTGAATCTTAGAATATTCCGCCTGATATTATTGGCCCGCCCGGAGGCCAATCAGTAGCTTTCCTGCTACCACCGTTGTTCGGAAGATACAGGCAGACATTGTAAGCAGAAGGTTGGTCCAAAGGCGGGTTTCCATACTTAATTTAATGATTGGGTAGCTGTCAGAACCAACTCAGAACTTAGTCAGACCGTCGAACAAACGTCGAGGGTTGGTCGAGCGCATCTCAATATCACTATCGGATTCATGCTTACACCGGAGTTTTTCATTTGTTTTTCATTTGTTTCTCATCCACCAGTCTTGATCTGAGCTCTTGGTCGTTCGCGTTTATCTCTGTCACCATGTTCTTAACTTCACCGTTCAAATTTTTATGTGCACCTTTGCGGAGAAATGTCCTGTTCAAGGCCATGCATGACCTCGTGACGCCGTTCACGCCTTGTTCTTTCTCTCTTTTCATCTTCGTTCATATCTTTCATCCTTTCAGTGTTTACTTGTCACCTTAACCTTCTCCCTCCCTTTCTCCTTGTTCATCGTTGTCCTCTTCCATACCATACTTCGGACTCCTCTCCCCTTGCATTCTCCTTCCTTGTTTCCATTGTCATTCCCATCTCATCATCTTGTTGTCTTTCGGACTTCAGCCCCCTTGAATGATACATATTCTTCTTTCAGTTCTTACTTGACTGGTCTGTACGTAGTTTGGCTCTTCGTCTAATTAACGCGCTTTCCCCCCACTCCGCTTGCTTGATTTCCTCTCTTCCGCAAACGTTCCAACCGTGCCCGCAACAACTATCTTTATCGGCGCACACGGTGCACCGTTTCAATTTGATTCAGATGGGATTCAGATTGTCGGATGTACCTTCTGAGCGGGATACTATTCAACTTACTCCCAATTGCCTTCATCTCTACACTGCTCACCTCTGCATAATGGATCAAGAAGACAACACAAGAACTTCTGCACCCTACGACTGCGGACTATCTATGGGCAGTCGCGGGCCGCAGTGGATCTAGTCAACTTTTATACCGGACCTACTTAAGTAACTAGTGGAACATCAGAACCCACAAGCTGTGATGGTCGTGGTTGATGCTGCCATTGGTTTTCGTGACTACACTTCCCGATTAATCCAAATCAACACATATGCTTTGTTATATAGATAATAAGGGTACTCGACGGGGTATCTAGCTATGAATCACCATATTTTCACATTCTTGACGGTACTCAATACGACGGGACGAGCTGTATCTTCCTTGTTGATCAAACCCTGTAATAGGCCGTGGATATTCAATAATCATGCGGGATCGATATCGTCCTGTCGAAACATTCTGATCCGATTTCTGATATCTATGTTTTCAAAACGCATTCATCTGCAAACATTCACCGACAATTAGGCGCAAGGCACAAGTTTGCTCATAATATCTCATAGCGTCTCATGGCAATCGAGATGATCATGTCGACAAGATGGATCTTCTTGAGTATTCAGTCTTTATGAAACGTTAAGGGCGCTATTCTTTTATTGTAATTAATGGACGACCTTGGCTTAACTAAGCAAACTGGACTCTACTAGTTACACACATACTTGGTCGGAGCTAGGTTGCATTGCTAGAGTACACCACATCTAATCAAAGAGAAATTCAGGGTCAAATTGTGCAGAACATCGGACCATGGTGTGTAATATACTCTTATAAGTTATTACTGTATGACTGTTTCCTGATGGAACCGTACAGAGATACAGAATCCGCCCCCTTTTCGATGATCATTCAGTATAAGACAATATTCCTACAGGAAAATCAATTTTGGTGAGTTCTAATCTCGTTCCAGGGTATTTTTAAGGCTTATCATCTTGACAGTAACCTGCAATTTTTGGAAGGACTTAAATCATTACTGTTTGTATCGACTGAGTTGGTCCCTCTCGAACAATTCAAGAATCATCGACAGCAATAACATCCCATGTGCCTATACTTATTCTATCTAGGCCACGATGAAACAATTCTATGTGGTCTATGCTCCTTTTTTAACTGCTTGATGTGCCTGGCGGGGAAAAGCAAGAACTCATTTGCGAGTGTGAATATTTGGACAACGTATGTAAAAACTGCAAACATTATTCAGCAGGACATCCGGCATCATATGCCAAATTCTTATACTACGACAGAGTGCCTGAAATGAGGTCATGATATAGGTTAATCATTGTGTTCATCACCGTAAAGTGAATTGTTGATCATAAGTTGTCCCTCAATATTCAATGTTCAGGGCTTAGTTGCCCCTCAGCAATCTTCCACTGGTTCCCATAGGAGCTAACTCGAATCAGCTTTAATCGGGCTGTTAATCTGAAACTCACTTACTATTTTTTTGCATATATAGTGGGATGTACTCAAATTTTAGGAAACAGTTGTCGTATTCTGCTGGTTCAAAGCTGTGCCCTGACCGTCAGAGGATGGACATCGCTTCTGTCTTCACTGCTTCCCGGATAGAGGAAATACAATTTGTTGTGTATGTGCGAGGTACGTGTGTTCACCGTTGAACTTATATTTGAATATTTGTCTGACTTGGTGATTTCTGTAGCAATATGTACGACAATCGTCATATATGATCACAGCAAGTGTTCCAAATCTCTTGTGATGTGGATTTAATCCATATTTCTACAGTTATTACGTTTCAACAGGAAGTGAGGATCATGTTAATCTACATTGGGTTGATATTGATCATCATGAATATAACTTACTAGGTCAATCTTATCTGGGTCAGACATGAAGCACATCCCCAATTCTAAAATTCTCAATAGTTTCTATACAGAATTCCCGATGGTCTCTGGTAAAGATCATCTTTCTACTGGTCTGTCCATGTTGTCGTTTCCTTTGGTCTATGTAGACTGAATTTCTCTAGAATCGCTATTTTTCTCTTGCTGGGATGATGTCAGTTTGGGTTGACTGTGTTGTTTTATACTGTATTAAATCTCAATATCTTTGTCATCCAGAATGTCAGGATATGGTGGTACATCTCGATGTGGAACCATTGCCAGCCGCAGGATTGACAAGCCCATCAATTATTGACAAATTAGCTTATGGTCATCAATCCGCTACGGTGAGCTATAGACCTTTTCCTGGTGGTATCGGTATATTCATGCACATCCACAGATGTGAGCTTCCATACATTTTGGTCATGCATATGCATGTTGTGACCTTCATTTGCAGGTGTACGTATAGGATCTCTGACAAAGTCGCCTTTTGTCATCAGAGGAGTATTCTGATTTTTGTACCAAGGTTTAAATCGTTATCAATGGGAAACCTGGTCTGGCATGGGGGAGTTTATGCTCGCTCAGAGTGAGTTTGGATTCCTTTCACGCAATGTATTTGAACCAAATCTGTGTTTCATTCTAGTAATTTTTCAAATCAGACTGTATGCTCTTTATGGACTGAACAAGAAAGTATCCACAATGATTTTCTCCGTTTTCTTGGCTTGTTCGGCCATCTCTGCATGGGTTCTTAGGAAGAGCACATCTAGTCTAACAGGTTCGAGAGTGCTCTATTTCATCACATACAAATTTGACATCTTGCTCTACTCAGGCTTTCTGATAGATATTCCGCAATTGAATATGACAATATGTTATCCAGCAGGTCTCACTTCTTTAATTAGAACCTTCTGGATACCGATACTGGTTTTTGAAACACTACTGTGCTCACTGGTCCTACTGCGAGGCTATCAATCCTCCAATTCTGGGGATTTGAAGACTAGTGGAAATCGGCTCATGCATATCCTTATCCGTGACTCCGTCATATATTATGTTTTGTAAGGCCTTCGTCTCCAGTATGCTCTCCATTGTATGTACTGACAGGTTGTTCAATTGTAGAATGACATCCACCCATTTGACCTCACTGATTGTTTCTTTTGCTGCTTCGGTAAAAATTTCCACCTTATTCCCAGGGCAATTCACTCTGATTATATTGACATCTGTAGAGTGGTTACTTAGCAGCTACAATCCCCTTCTCCCTTGCCATGTCTTGCGTTCTATCTTCTCGTGTGATCTTGAACATCCGTGCATTAGACAAGGAAAAGGAGAACCCCAATCTTCCCAGAATCATATAGTGGTACAGACTGCCCCGAATATTTAAATTATTAGCCAACGTGTACCCATAAGGTCAGGAATTATTATTTATGCTAGATGTGACGATCTGACTTTTTCCCACCTTCGTTATCTTTTCCTTTTATCTTATCTTTCGACTCCATGACTATTTTGTCGACATACCTATTTCCCCCTTTGATTGATGCCTTGAAACTCTTGGTAGATACAGTTATTTGTTACCTCTTCTATCCCAACCCTTTTTGGACTTTGATTATATTATACAGATCATCTCAATAGTATAAATACAGGGCATATCATAGCTAGCATTCCCCAGTGAATACAGAACACTTTTACCTGTCTATTTGTGCTCTCAAGTTCGCTACCCCTTTTCCCATGTGCCAGAATGCAGCTATCAACACTTTGTCATCACGATAGTCACGATAGTCACATATTTTTGACAGTAACCTCTACTCTACTTGTATTGTGGGCCAAGGCTTTGCCCGGCATTACGAGTCCTTTTTTATTTTTACACTGTATTCTTTGAGTCTCGGCATTGCCAATTATAGTATTTGTACCAGAACCTAAAGAAAAATATATTATATAATTGTTATTTCTTATATTATCAATGGTACTA
>JANCIO010000514.1:0-17170 GCA_027604855.1 Psilocybe subaeruginosa | reverse complement strand
TATTATATCCTTGAAACATTAGCATACTCAAATTCGCAAAATTTTATCCAAGCAAAAGAACCTACTACTTTACAGATGCTACTAATTTCTGGTGCAAGTTTCAACATCATTGAGGTGACATATCATGCACGACCGATACGCACTAATTATTTTTGAATAAATAAAGGCTGTATTCTGTGAACCACTGTATTTCTACTGCCCAACAATCGAGTCCAAGATAGATGTTCTGAAAGATGGATGATGGCTCGTCGAGGAGTGGAGTACGGGTCCGCGACGAAGGTGTCTTCCGCGACACTGTGATACGCTTGACTCACCTACTGTAATATAATAGCCGCAACTGAACAGCATGAACCCAGTCATCGCAGTAGGAACACCGAAATATCCAAATCCTAATATAGCTTTCGAAACCTTAAAAAAAGATGGCTAATTATGAGCAGACCAGAAGATGATATGCGAACCTCAGCTCAGCAAAGTTAAGTTTGACGGGAATAGTACATGCCGCTGGATGCCGTCACCGACGCCTTTGGGTCTTCGAGGACGACCGATTTGGCCATGATAGAACCTTTTACAACAAATAAGAACACGAAAAAAGGCAGAGAGCGCCACCCTCAACAGTTGATACCTGTTTTCAGAAAATTAGATTATTTTTGGCGAAAATGGTTTTGTGGCAGGAGTCTCTCGTTCTTAGATACATGAATACGTATACACCCCGTTGCATATTGAGTGCCAGGATGGATTCATACCGCAGAACGCTACTGGAACACACTCCTTCCTTCCTCTCTTCACACATCCTTTGCCTGTTCTTCATTCCATTCCTGCAGTCTGCTAGCGACACTCTGTGAGCTCTTCCAAAACGTCTGAGGAGACTCAAGACCTGTTTGTCTGCTCATCAGAAGGGCCGCCCTCAAAATTAGAATTGAGCAGGTAGAACGCACTAGCAAATGATGGCCAAATGCCCGGCGTGCAAATGGTACGGCCAATATCAACCAGTGTTTTGTCTGAGGATGTGACGGGGCTTCTCATTAACTCCTGCTCATCAACCCCATCCTCGAGAACGATCATGACATTGAGACTGTTGTCCGATTCGTAGCCGTTTTGGACGCGTTTGTAGGCGTCCCTCGGGATAGTGTCGACGATGGGGATGACCCAGTCATCTGGCCGACTGTTTGGCTCGAGGGGAACAGTTTTGCTTATCTTGGACATGTCGAGCCTATAACCCTTGAGAAAAACAGTCATCGTAGGCGAAGATTCGGAAACAGAGTGCGAATGTTGACCAAAGGATGATGGACGACGGAGGAAGTCAGGAACAGGACGTGTTCCGCAGTCAATCATGTCGCGCGTAACATCATGTGTGATGCACGTGATGAAGCATAGGTATCACTGAGCTTATCGTTATACCCGCGAGCGCTTGTACGCTGGGCAAGAGTAAAAATAAAAGACATAAAACAGAATTATGTTTAACAGAACTTCAGTCCGTGTCGAGTCACCAAGTTTAAATTATATACATTTGAGCAACAGAAATGACCTCATCCCTCTTTATTATCAGCACCAAGTAGTGTCGGTTCGTCCAATGATCTAAACATCCGTAATTGTTGCACCCTGCATAGATGGTGAGGGTAAAGGTGAGGCCGAGGGCAACGGCTTGCCCCTCCCAATACCCATTCCAACCCGGACAAGGGTCTCCAACGAAGCCCGGCCATTGATCAATAGGTCTTCATCCCACTCCACGCGGCCTTTCTCGAACAGGATGACGATCGTAGATCCACCTAGAGAGAAACATCAGTACAGGGCATAAGGATGAAGGCACGAAAATGGAAAATGAAGGATTGAGAAGGATTGGGTGATGGGCAATGCAGCAATGGACAGGCGACCAAAAGTATGACAGCCGGCTGACACACAAAGAAAAGAAAGAGAAAGAAAACAAACATAACAATAAACTACTCACCAAACGCGAAATATCCAAACTCCTGCCCCCGCGAGACCCATTCGCCCTCCTGCACGGTCGTCTTGATGCTCCCGACCATCATCGCGCCAACGCATACCGCAAACACGCGCCCAAATTGCGGACTGTCAATGGGCACGATCTTGCGCGCGTTTTCACCGTAGACGTCGAGGGCGGAGCGTATTGCCTGGGGCTGTAAGGTTTGATAGGGTAATGGAGTCGGAGGTTAAATGAAACATGGGTGGGAGGAAATCATCAGATCGTATACCAAAACCAACGGATGCACACTCACATTGACAGTATAATACTCCCCTTCGATATCCATCATCGCCCCTACCTTGCCGTCCACCGGAGAGTGAAACCTATGATAATCTTGCGGCGCCAGCCTAAAAATCGCCAATGCTCCTCCAACATACCGCTCCGCCTCTGCCTTATAATGTTCACCTAGCAAACGAGCGACTGAGAACTCGCGTCCCTTGATCCAGAGACGAGTAGCTTCGGAAACGGTGGCGAAGGTCATGAGGCGGCAGTCGGCGGCGGAGACGAGACGGTAGGGGTCGGTGGGGCATTCGATGGGACGTGCGGACGGTTTAAGTTTGCGGTAGAAAAACTGGTTGAATGTTTCTAGTAAACATCCGGGTCAGCGCGAACGAGCAATGTAGGCGGGAGAAGGCAATACGCACTGAATGAATCGAGCGGATCGAGTATCTCGTCCACTTTCAGCCCATGAAACTCGATGAATGCCGGGATCTCCTTCGCACTCTCAGGATCGTCGTATTTGATGCCCTGCTTGATCGACAGCGATTTGAGCAGTCTCCGAGCTATAGATCCAGCCATGCCACGTCAGCGTCAGTTCATGAACGAAAAGACGAAAGCGAAGAAAGGGGAAAGGAACGTACCACGTCCGCCCTCCATACGACTCGAAGCACCCTTATACAGCAACCTAATCCCAAGCCTAACATATACCTGCATTTTCTCCTCCTCCAGCTGGCCAGTCATGCGGTTCTGCACGATGATATTCGCCGAGTTCTGTTTGAAGAAAAGAGAAAGGCATCAGCGTTTGTTCATAGCGCCAGAAGAGGGTAAAGAAAGAAGGAAGGAAGGAAGATACAAGCGAAGATCGTCAAAAAAAAAAGGACCAGGGAGAAACAGTAATCAAATAAATCCTTCCCAGTGGGCAAGCGGAAGGAGCAAGGACAATGCACACAGAACGAACGAATCCACACATCACTCGTCGGCTCAACGGAGCTTCGTCTGGCTCCTTGCCTCTCGCGCTATCGCACGAACGAACTCAAACGAAAAACAAAAAAAAACAAATTAAGAACAAGAAATACATCCCGGCGCGCAGACGGAACAAGGGCGAAGCAAAGAGAGAAACAGACGGCTCTGACATTGCTCCACTCCACTACTCTCCTCTCCTCACCACCGAAAAACAAAAATAAAAACAAAAAAAAAGAAAATGTTAAAAAACTCACCGCCCCAATCCTATAATCCCCACCTCCCACTCGCCCAAGCACCTTCGTATACCACTTCCGCTGCGCCTGACTCGCCGTCACAAAATTGCCCACTACGATCCTGTCCACCTTGCCCCAGTCCCCGGACGCGCACACCGCGAGGTGCGTGACGATGTCCATCTCCGCTTTCGAGTTGAGCCGCGGGCGGTGGCACAGGGGGCAGTTCTTGACGTTGATGATGCGTTCGACGGGGTTCGGGTCTTCGGAGGAGAGGGAGGAGTCCATAGTTTCAGGATGGTTTGGGGAGGAAGAGGGCGAGGACGACGTGGAGGAGGAGGGGGCCGCGGAGGTGAACGAGTCGCCGGTATTTTTCTTCGACAACGCGCGGCGGAACCGCAGTTTATTCCTTTTCGCCGTCTTTACAGGCGCAGGCGCACCAGGAGCGAGCAGCGGCGACGTATTCCCTGCACCCGCCCCTACACCCACACCAGCCATCTCCTCAGCATCCATATCATCCGAGCTCAAATCCGGCGTCGTCGACACCATCATCGGGTCCAACCCCGCAGCAGCAGCATCCCTCAACGGCATCTGCATCGGCTCCGTCGTATACGCCCCCTCCTCCTCCCTTGCATGGTGTACAGGCCCCGCAAAGTCCAATTTATCCAGCTCCAACGCGAGCTCCTCCCCGCGCGGCCCAAGCGCACCCACAACAGGCGTCACTGCGCTCGTCGACAGCTCGCCATCCCCTCCGTCTCCATCCCCTCCTTCTCCTGCATCTCCACTCCCACCAACGCGCTTCTTCTCGCCCTCGGGCCGCCCGAGCTCCTCCTCCAGGCACATGACCGCCTGCTCGATGCTGATCTCGTCCTCGTGCGGGCGCTTCCCATAGCGCGTGAAGAACGAGGACACCGTGGCCGACGTGAGCGTGGACCCGAGCGAGTCGAGCATCGCGCGCAGCTCGAGGTACGACAGCGCGCACGTGTTGTCCGTGTCGTACTGCGTCAGGTACTGCCGCCAGAAGCGCTGGCGCAGCGCGTCGTACGGCTGGTATTTCGCCCTGCAATACATTCATTCACGTTAGCATTACACGTTTGAGTTGATGTGTGAGGAAAGGCAGAAAACGCACTTGAAGCGGATAACGGGATTGTGCTTCGCCTCCCACTTCATCTCCTTCGCCGTGCTCAGCGGGAGACTGTACTCGCGCATGCCCTCCGCGCCCTTCTCACCCTCCTCGCCGCCAACCGGATACAGCCCGGTCTCCGCATCCGGCTGCGGCGCGCTCCGCACGAGCTCGTTCACATCAAAGTAGACGTCTCCAATATGGTCGTTCGACGAGAGCTTGTCCCAATCGAGCACGGAGAGCTGCACCTTGAATGAAGTCTCATATCTGCGTACATGGAAAAGCAGCTTCTCGTCCCAGACGGGGTTTCGCGAGTGCCGGATCACGCGCGTCCTGAACACCTTTTTGCCGAAGGAGATGACGACGAAGGGGTCCATGTCCCAGCCCGTGCGCGTCACTAGATTTCAGAGTTTCGTACGCGTCAGTCCTCGCATCGCTCGAAATGGAACGAAAGAAGAAAAGAAAAGAGACTGACTGTTAGCCAACCGGGGCAGATCGTCCGCGCCCTGGATCTCCAGCATGACGATGCCCACAATATCATTCTTGCCGCCCTTGAACTCGAAATCGCTCTTCCTCCTCCCCGCGCCTCTCAGTTTGCCTGGCCTCCTGCCGGCCCCAGCCCCAGTCCCCGCTCCACCAGCAACGACACCTGTATCGCTCCCGCTACCTGCCGAAGGCGACACGCTCCCGCTTCCACCACTTCCACTCCCCTCACGCCACCGCTGGCCGCCAAACTTGCTCCTCCTTTCCTCCTTGTCCTTCTCCTTTTCCCCCTCTTTCTCCTTGTCTTTCTCCTTTTCCTTATCTGCCTTCTTCTCCGACGACCCCTGATGGCTCCTCGCCCGCTTCGCACCAGGAGGCACGAGATTCCCCTGCACATCCACCGCAGGCGACGCAGGCGCCTGCCCTACCCCTCCTCCTCCGCCTCCTCCTCCTAGCCCAGGGAACTTGCGCACCAGCTTCTTCGGGTTAAACCTGCTCGTCGACGTCGCTGCAGGCGAAGGCTGCGCGAACCCCGCCGACGCTCTTGGCGTATCATCTCCGACCGCATGCGAGGCAGAGGAAGGGAAGAGCGGTACAGCGGTAGGCAGGCTCGCGCCCGGCGTGGGCGTCGCAGGCGAACTGGGGAGGATGTTCAGCTCCGGAAGGTTAAACGGCGGCCTCGGTCCTTGTCCCTGTCCTTGTCTCTGGTTGTGGCTGGCACCAACAGCAACAGGCGGCGCAACTGGGGCAAACAAATCCTCCGAAGGCGGGATATACACATCCAACAGCGGCTTCGTCCCCGCACCCGCACCCGGGCTCACACCCGGACTCGCATCCGACAGCGCATCCACGAACTCCTCGTCCGAATCATCTTCGTCGTCATTGTCGTTATCGTTATCGTTATCGTCGCCGGTATCAGACGACAGCCCCCCATCATCTTCATACTGCAGCTGTGCAGCCGCGCCGCCTGCGCCTGCAGGACCATGGTTCGATCGGATCGTGCCCACACCTTGCGTCTGCAGAACAGAAAATAAATAACAACGTCAATTCATAACGAAAAATAAAAATAAAAATAAAAATAAAAATAACAAAAAGAAACGAGAACGCACCGGGGGCGCAGAGACCAACGACGGCCTGCTCCTCTTGATCAGCTCCCCGTAGATCTCGTCAAACTCCATCAAGTTCTGCGCGTCGGGCGTGCGCACGAGGCCGAGCTTGATCGTTATCTTGCCCTGCGATGGCGTGGACGCGCGCGTCGAGACCAGCGGGAGCGTGAATGGCTGTATAGAAAGAAAGAAAAAGGTCAACATCATCCATCCTGCAGGAAAGGGCCGAAGACGGAAGAAGCATGAAGAAGGAAGGAAGGAAAGGAAGAAGACATACAACATTCCCCTCCGCATCGAACCCAAACTCCCTCTCTCCCTCCTCCTCGCCCCCGCCCCCAAACCACTCCTCCACCCCGACCGCGACCTCGCCCAAATAGTCCTTCCCCACGAGATCCTTGTCCCACACCACAGCCTCCACGCTCCCCAGGCCCAGCCGCTCCACGAGGCTTAGATAGAGCGGGAAGTCGAATGTTGCCGTGGCGGGTGCGTAGGTCGGGTTCGTGGTGCGTTTCTGCACGGGCGTGTGGAAGCGCTGCGTGAGCAGGGAGATGACCACGAACCTGCGCAGGTAAGCATCAATACGAATATTATAAGAGGCAAAGAAGAGAGGAACGCACGGATCGCTGCTCGTCCCACCCCGATCCTTCCCCAACAAGCCCTCACACCCCAAAACCTGCATCCTTAGCACAACAACAGGCGGCTCGCCCGGACGCGGTGTGAGGCCATTACGTCCGCTCCCAGCACCGGTACTAGACCCTTTCCTCCCTATGCCGCCTAAACCGATAGCGGTGGCCTTCCCGAGCCCCTTCCCGAGCCCGAGGCCGCCGCTGTAGCTCTTGAGCTGCTTGATCCCGCCGGAGGGGACGCGCGCGGCGGAGCGCAACGCGCGTTTGATTTTCGTCTTTTTGGGCGTCGTCGGCGTCGGTGCCGGCGTGGCTTGTGGCCCTCCTCCTACTATGGCACTGGTCGAAGTGGGCACGGGCGTGAGCGTTGTCGGCGGTGTGCTCGTAGAATTATCGGTAGCTGACGAGGCAGCTGACGATGCGCTGGCGTTGGACGCTGTGCTGCCTGAAGTGTCGGTGTGTTGAAGGAGTGGGCGATGGGGCGGAGGGTGTGGAGAGCGTTGGTCAGACATGATGATGATGAATTATGATTATGGTGGTGGTGGTGGTGGATTATAACGATGAAAAGGTTGATGAAATGGATGACGAAAAGGATGAGTGATATGGTGTAGGGTATCGAATGGTCCTTCCAAGAAAAATGAAACAAATGAGATAGATGCTGTCAAGTGGATTGAAGAACGAAGAACGAAGATGGAAAGCGAAACGAGGACAATGCAAGGCAATGCAAAGCAAGACAAGATAAAGGTGGCGATGAGGATGATGATGATGATAAAGGACGATCAATGCGAACACAAACGCAAACGCAACGAAACGAAACGAAAAGCCGGTGGATGTATGTATGTATGTAAGCAACGACACGAAACGGAATGCAACGAGTCCGAGTCCGAGTCGAGTCGAGTATCAAAAAGACCAGAGTCGACGTGTCCAATCTTGTCCCCGTCCAGCCGTCGTGTCGAGCCGTGTAAGAGTGCAGAGTGCAGAGTGTTCTAAAGAAAGAAAGAAAGAAGATAACGAAAAGCGATCCAATCTTTTGACAGCGACGTGCGTGCGGTTTGGCAATGTGATAACCCTGAAAGTTGAAACGAGACAGTGATGACAGCGCAACGCGACCAATCCAGTCGGCGCCCGCAATTTGCCGATCTTGTCCGTGGTTACGTCACGCTGACCGCGATTATCTTGGCTTCCAGTGATAGTGATTCTTCTACTTGCAAAGTTATAATCCGGCATCTACATAATTCATCTACCCTGGCTGAGCATCATAGAATGCTTGCATACATGACTCTGGAACCCGATGATAACTATCTCCTCGCTGACGCAGTGACGCGGTCCCCACTACCCCACCCACTGCCACTCCAATCACCCACATCGTCATACATATGCATACTCCGCCCACACAGGCCAAGTGCATCGCCTAAATGCAGGGTTCAGCCCAAGTATGACAAGAAAGTCTTGCACGTAACATATGTGGTTCCTTGCTTGGCCTAAGAACCCCGCAGAGCCTTCTGGTCGTTGGGGAGATTCTACATGGAGCTCTAGCACCGCCCTTCTCGTCTCGAACTCCTTGTCCTGTTCACAAGGCCTTCTGTATCTACCTTTATCGAATATGGATAACGTCTTGCCCACTATACACTTGTCTTTTTCTCTTTCCTCCATATACTCATCCAAGAACACGCATCGCAGGCATCTGCGTCCGACATCAGCCCTGTTGTTAGCGCTCAATGGGCAAGGGTCCAATGGCCAAGCACAACGCCTGCTGTAGACATCTGTCAACATTGCATGCTTTTCAAGACCCAAACCCACTGGTAGTACGCAACCCACTACACCTACACAACGCGACAGACAGCTGAAACTCCCTTCGCCGCCCGTCCGTCAGTCGTCGATAAGCTCGACATCACGTCGTCGCGCGCTAGCGCCTAAGCCACTGACATGTCTATTAATAATGCTCCAACAACCTAAACCAGTGTTCTTTCACGCCTGTCTGTCCACTCGTTAGTCGAGTCCCGCTTCTATTAGACCCCCCTAGGCAAGTATGAGTCCTGAAGATCCTTCCTCTATTAAATAATAAATTTGACAAGCACCGCGCTATACTGTAGGTACATCGATCCGGTTTAACTTTACCAGAAACGCTAGATGAAATTTCAGGAAGGACTTAGAACCGATTCCTGCTAATCTCAACCGTTAACTACATAAAATCCCGTGCTGGTATCCACTTTCTCTACCTACCTCATCTCCCTGCGGGGGACCCGACCTCAAGACGACGAACGATCACCTGGACAATCTCTCTCAGGCGCACTGCAAGTTCTATCTCGAGCGATGATAACTCTAACTGACAGTTATAATATCAGCACTGGGAGCATTGGATATCAACGTAATGCGTAATACTAGTCGATTGTACGGGTTTGCATACGAGTAGAGTAATTGAAGCTATTGATGATAACGAGTGCGAAAAACAGAGATAAGATAAGTACATAAGAGGCGAAATATCGGTCTACTAAGAATTGTCCCACACCTAAATTTCCCACGGGCTATTATTGTCGATGGCGATCGATGGGAACGTGGGGAGCCAAAAACAGAACTTGACCTCCAACAACGACAATGTCATCCATCCACATAGGATCTCTAGCTTAGGAACCCAGTATTCAATGCCCAGGGAAAGAGGTCTAACGAGGTAAATCATATCAATCATACAATCATTTGTGAATTCTCGAAAGAAAACTTACGAGGCCGATGTGCTGTGATACCCAGCGACGATGCAGATGGCATTGGCAATGATAAAGGGCCAGGTCGACTGTGATCGCTGCCGCAGACGTATGGCTTTTCGGCATGTGGAGGTGCGCAATCATCTCGCAGTCGTTGACACTCATTTCCTCAGGTGCTAGCATCGGCCTCGTCTCCCACCGCCGAGCAGAGCCCTATGTCGGCCGTGCATCTCTCGTGCGCCGCCACTGTCCCCACCCGTTCCTCATCCGTGGATTCAACCAGCGGTAAGAATTTCGCAGTGCTCTCTCAGAAAATAAAGCCGGTCCCACCGATCCAGATCGCTGCTGCCGAAAATCAAAACCCATTAATCAACCCGACGAGAGGCAAAGATATAACAACTCACCTCCAATCACCGGGGGGGGCTTTTTGGCCCTCCTGGTGGGTTGGACGTTCCTGCGTTAATTATATCTGCCTCTCTCCCAGGGCGAAAATATGGGTTTGCCTTTTCTGCGCAACGATGGCGTATCTTCGTCCGGTGCATGACGACGGTCCACCAGGGTGGGCTTACTGCTGACTCCGTGTGTCTCGTCGATCACTGAGTGCAGCGCAGGTGGTTCGATGTGCTGGTACGATGGCAATGCGGACGAGGAGGAAGGTTATTTCTCCTCTGCCGCAAAGGGCCCAGAGAGTCAAGTGTGCTGGCATTGATGACCGACCGCGATCCCTTATCAGCCAATGGTGCCTAGTCAGGCATTGGTATGGAACTGATGGAATATCCGGGAAGCAGTGGTGTGCGGATGGCGATGGGTGCAGCAATATTTCCATCGTGGGCGCATTCTCGAGCTCTGTCAACTATTGGTACAGGTTCTCCTGCGCTATATCGATTGAAGCCTCTGCAGGTTGTGTCGATTACCTATTGGTGTAGTCGGTTGCTGGAGAACTGGAATAACACTTACCTTTTTTAAGTCTAGTCATAGCTGGCTCCGCATCCTTTGATCCTCTAATCACCCATTGCAGGACGTCGTCCACATATTTATACAGCTTTGGTAGAACTCAGTGTTGGATACATCCGTGGACGTTGGGGTGCAGGGTGTACAAGTGTAAGCCTGGAGGCAAACCCCTTCATATACGGTCCGAGCAACTAGATGCCGGAGTGTATTTATAGTGCCATTTTGGTGTAACGGTTACGGCTTGTTGGACTGGCATGACTAGCTTACAGCAAGGCAATGGGTGCAGAGGAGTTTCTATCATATGCGGATCCTCAGGTTTTCCGAAAACATTCCATCAATACTCTTTCTACGTCTGCAAGTCATGCCAATTGCTTATTAGTCGCCGGAGAAGTGGAATGAGATTTACGGTTTAATTGATTATAACATTGACTGCCTGGGCGTCTTCGGATTGGGCAATCACCCGTTGCAGAAAGCTGTCCACATGATGTACATCGCCTTGGAAGACTACAGTTCCGGATATACTCATGGAAGTTTGAGGTATGGCCGACATGGGTAGAAGGAGGATAGCAGTGGTTGGCCTGAGATGAAAGATGTTTGAGTGGCGAAAAAGGCGGTTAATTTTCTTGTGGAACCGAAGGAACGACTTCAAGAGCTCATAACTCCGCGGCTGAGGTTCTTTACTTCTTTCTGACAGATTATGATTCGCTCTTGTATTTTGTTTTCATATCGCATTTTCTTTTCGAGTTGTTCGTGATTGAACATATTTTTCTGTTTAAGCAGCTGGTCAAGATAAGGACGTGTGACTGAACAAACGTGAATGTATGGCAGCGGTACTAACTCTTTTTTTTTCTTTTTTTGGTGGAGCTGCTTCTTGAAGGCTGTAGAAAATTCACTGTCACGCCAGGGCTGAGTGTTGCGAGGATGTAACCTCGCAATGGTAGCGGCACTAACTCGTACGAGTATTTCACCGTTGAGAGAATGAGGATCGACCCGGACCTGGGCCGCAAAGTATATTGGAGACACATTATCTCTAGCTATATCTTCACGTACACTAATATCTATGCAGGGTTCTCATATTTTTTAAAAGCATCGCTAAGGTTCTTCCATCGTCCCCCATTCCATGACACTATCTTCTTCCACTCGTCACTGTCCTCTCCCCATACTCGCCTCATAAAAAATAACCAACTAACAACCACAATGTCGGCCCATGACGGGATGTCGCCAAGCAAGAATTGGCCTCTTCCCCCGTTCCTTGCAAACCAAGCATCGACCTGATCCATCGCTTCTTGTAACTTGATCCAGTCTTGCTCACGGTCCTTGCTCTTGGCCATCTCCACACGCGGCGTTATGTAGGATATGCTGACTGGGTCCAGATGCGGAAGCATATCAGGAAGTATAAGGCCAAGTAACGGCGACAAGGTAGCGAGAAACCCTTCGTTAAAGGCAGACTGCACACCTGCCGTGCCATTTGGGAATAGCTTGGGTGTATCTGGATACGTCTTCTCGAGGTATTCGGCAATGAGAATAGAGTCGGATATATATGCCCCAGTGGAGGGATCGTAAATTGAAGGGAGTGAGTAATATGGCCTTCCGTCTGGCCATTTGTTAGTGGGACGGAGCCCTAATTTTTTGCAGAGGGGCTCGATGTCGGGGTACTCCACCCACTGCGTGATGAAGGGTATCCCTTTGAAATTGAGACTGAATCTAACAAGCAAAAAAATTGAGAGATTAATCCGCAGTGAATGTACCATGATACTCACCGTGTTTTCATGATATTGGGGCTCCAGATCTTGTTTGGCAAGGTGGAAGGAATGTCATAGAGAATGATGGTCATCGATGCTTTGGCTTCTGCTGGGAGAGAAATTGAGTTGTACTGTTTGTGCAATACTCTGAGTACATTTATACTCCAATGACCACTTACGTTATTTGAAGAGGATTCCTGGACAATCATCTTCGAATCTGCGTGATTCGATTATAAAGGACTGATCATTTTCCAAATTAGCAATGTTTGTCAGAAAACTGTGATATTTTCTGAGTTATCAAACATTTGCACACACGGCCTGTCGTAACCCTACAGCCTATTCTAAGTTCTAGTCTGCTTACAATGCCTACGCCCTCGGTAAGGTACGGATATAAGCCCAACTTTCCCCGTTATTATCATGCGATGGAGTCTTACAGGAATTGTGTGTCTTACTCTCAGGTTACTGAATTCCTCGGCTCACTAATGCACAAGAGGGACTACTAGCCGGCGCACGAACAACGAATGGCGGTGTAATCACCCTGTCAGTGCTTAATAAAGCATTTGTTGTTATGAGCGCCCATTGGCTTCACCAGGGCGTACACGTGACCATTGCATTTGTTCCATAACCTAGTAGGGCCGGACGTATCTGGCAATGCCCACTCCCTCAAAAGTGAGAAAAACAGGAAAGGGTCGAAAAATTGAATGAAATCGAAATTTCGAAAGTACAGATTCACGAATCATTTAAAGTTTACTGGAGGTCCTTTTTATGAGTTTATTATGTGAGTAAATATCGAGCCAACAAATAGTTCAGTACTGATTCAGTTCAGTGGGTTCACGAATCGTCTCAGAAATGCAAAGGGGTCTTAGTACAATCTATTCATTACCACATGCACATCCATGAGTTCTACTTAATGGGGAGAAACTTGATATGTGGATTGAAAATCGATTATCCTCATGAGCTTATCTTGTATATTTTATATAGTGTCTTTCTACTTCCTCAGGGCACCGCTAAGACTTTTCCATCGACCACCGTTCCAGGAAGTCGTATCCTTCCACTCTGTGCTATCCTTACTTCAGGCTTTCTTTATAAATACAAGGAAGCTGGAAACAACACAGTCTGCCCAGGACAGAATATCATTGCACATGAATAGACCCATTTCCTCACTCCTCGAACACCAAGTGCCAACTTGACTGATTCCTTCATCGACTTTTTTCCAGTCTTCGTCGCTATTCTGACTTTTCAACTTCCGTACACGCGGCTTCATGTATTCTGCACTGATTGGATTCCAAAACGGAAGTATCTGAGGAAGCGTAAGGGTTATCAGGGGCTTCACTACATTTGCAATAAACACGTCGTTGAAGTCGGATTGCAGGCCAATGGTACCTCCTGGAAAGAATGCTAGTGTATCTGGGTAGGTCTTCTCCAGATATTCGGCATTATAGAGGGAATCTGATATAGAGACCCCTTTTGAAGAATCGTAAATGACTGGGAGTGTATAGGGCGGCGATCTATCCGGCTTTTTTTGATTGTGTCGATACTCAAATTTTTGTATAGAGGCTCAATACTGGTATACTCGACCCATTCTATCGTGCATGGAAGTCCATTGAAGTTGAGGCGGAATCCACACATGTGCTACATATTCATCCGAGGACTCAGCGCGAATTGGTACGTAGATTTAAATGCAAGCCGTTCTTTCCAGACGTTGGGGTTCCACATTCTATCTAGTACTGTGGAAGGTATGTCGTGGAGGGTAAGCATCACTAATTGCGCTAGGAACGGATGTTTCATCAGTGATAATGATCGTCAGACTATTTTAATTATGCTGCCTATGTTCTGGACACGTTTAACGTATTTCTAATGCCAATCGCATCTGTATATGACACGTTTAGATGATTATGAATTTATGACATGTAACTGGCAGCCATCTCTGAGTCAGAATATTGTGCTTATTAAGAGACCATCGGAATAACGGCGCAAAGACTCTACGATATAGTAAGCCTTCTCACTGCTGGTCTTCGAGAAGAATTAGAATAAATATACATTCCAGTATGTACAGGGGATCTTTATGAAAGTCGTAATTTACATACGTCTCACCACAAGTCCTCCAGGTAGTTAAAAAGACTCTGGGAGCTGAACAGTATGTTTTTAGCGTCGTGCCTTTTTTTTTATCCCACTTTCATGGGAAGCATACAGATGGCCAAGCGTCGGATCCCGATATCTACTGCTAGCAAATTGTGCTACGGGCAAGGACAAGCTTAGACGAACACAACGAACTTCGGAAGAGCAAACGACATGAGTTGTTGGGGTCAAGAAGAGAACAAGCTGTGCTACGATAAGCAAGAATCGGAGAAAAGATACAGGCTACCGCTAAGTATGCGATCATAGTAACAAACTGGCGGAAGGTACTTCGCTCGACCGCCGACTCCTTAATCATTTACGCCTATGCAGACATAATTTCTAGTTTAGGCGAAATGTACGTCCGACATACAAGTCTGTGCTCTTCTGTGGCATGTCGCCGCTGAACCTCCCTGAACCTCCCTGAGGCCTGAGCACCATACATCGGTTATGTGCCGCTTTCTCAGAGTTTGCGTATTTGTTTCGCTGATGGACTGCCGCAATTGTGTAGGCTCCCATCAATTCATAGATCGACCATAGCGATTTCAATGCTCTTGGCGACCTGACGACTGCCGTTTGCACAATGCAAAGCCATTGGTTTGGCTATCAGGGCTTGAGCACCTTTCAAAACAGAAGCAAAACGTTGTACCTCGTCAGGACACGCAGTCCAGACCAGCGGTACCATCCCATTCGATGTTTTCTATGGAGGGATCGCTACCGAGTAAGTGGTACTTGAGATGACCGGGTAAATTTGAGAGAATCTCTGACCCGCCCGCAAATCTAGAGCGATAGCGCAAAATAACACAACTCCTGCTTGTTCGTTATCAATTTTTTATATTCTGAGGTCGAGTGTTCAGAGATACATTGTCACGAAAATGCAGCCATTGATTGAAGAGAGCCAAGGTACATACTTTCCGCTACACTACTCAACAAGATGTTACAAAACACGTCGACTCCAACACAATCAACACATAACATAAAATCCGATACCACACGAAGGTATACTCAGAAAAGTCAATTTCGTATCCTGTCCTAACAGAAAGTTCACCATATGACACCTATGTATTTTCCTCAATCACGCAAAGGCATTAAATGAAACGGCCACAGCCAACAATGCCAGGACAGTATTCATCCCCCTGCCAACAACCGCATTGCTCGAGCCTCCACTTGACGTATCCGAGTTCTGCGGCGTGCCCTGCGTCGTCGCACTGCCTGTAATACTCGTCGAGTCCGACGTCGAGGTGCGCGTGATGCTCGTCGTACTGCTCGCCCCCGTTGTCGTGGAGATGCTCGTGCTGGTCCCGCGGCTGGTGACCGTCGCGCTTGCCACCGCACCGGGCACCTGAACAGTAACACCTCCTTCAAAGATATCCTCGCTCCTGAACTGGCTGCACGACGTGCTGCGGGGCACGCGCACTGAGTACGGGACAGTTCCATCGCCCTGCTTCCAGGTCACCGTGTTCCCGGTGGCGTTGACGTACTCGCCTGGCGGGTCCTGGGACTCAGATGCACAGGACTCGAATACGCCGTCTTTTGCGTCCGACGGCGCGTTGAACCCGCACCCCATGATGTCGAAGATGTGCTCACAGTAGCGTGCGGGGCGCGGCCCGCTGGGGTCGCATGCTTTGAGGCAGAAGATGTTGTTGCCGTTGAAGCTGGCGCAGAATAGTCCGAATTTAACGCCCATTACCTTCCTAAACTGAATGGAACAACTTACTTGTGCCATTCGCTAGCCTGGGCATACGATCTGGTCCATGCGCTCGTATAAAGCAAGCCTCCCATCGGATTACCTCTCTGTGAAGAATTCAATCATGATCCATCACTGCGCACAGACTACACTCACCCGATCAGCACCATGCGGATCCATCTCGCCTCCCGCATCCCCGGCGATCATATTAATCTTCGTCTGGTCCATGAACCCAACGACCTGGATATAATCCGCCGTTTTCGTGAACTGCACGCCCGTAATGGTCCCTGGAGGAATGATGCGCGTACCATGGCCTCCCTTCGTACACCACGCGATCATCTCGCCTTCGATATCGCCCACCTCGTGGTCGGGTTCGGCTGGTGCCCATAGACAGAAATCTAGGAGAGTAAAATAAAATCAGGGTCATGTTAATGAAAAGGGTTCAACGAGACGTACCATCGAGGGAGTTGATGAAAGCTGTCTGACAGAGAGACTCTGGGCCTTCTGTAGTCCCATTGCAGATATTGTACCCCTTCTGATCGCCGCGAACTAGCCCGACATCCGTGTCGACTTTATACGGCTACACATGTACAATTTCCATCGTCGTCAGTGACCCAACTCTTCGGAGACAATAAACGCAGTGTGCCCACAATATCATTGTATGCAAACTTCTTGGCGGCGAGCGGCACGAACCCTGGACCTTGCCCTTTGACGCTCGTAATCACAAACGAGAGAGAAAACCCAATAATTGCAAGGCTTTCTTTTGAGTACACCATCACGCAGACCAATTAATAAGAAATAGTAGTAGGTGACGCGGTTCTGAGGCAAAAAGAATGAGAGTTGAGTGAGGAATCAAGGAAGGGAAGTGGGAAGGGCGAGGGAAAGGAACAAAAAACGATGCGAGCACCGACCCACCCAGTCCATATGATATAATCCGACTAGATAGCAAAGACCAGAACAAAAGTCCATCCCGAAACAGACCATCAAGGTTACATCAAGTGAGGATTTTCAATTGCGTATTTGAATTCGAACACGCCTAGACAGCCAAGGGATTGGTCTTCTGGTAATCTCTGCTCTCCAACAGTCGAAGATGCTGGGTGACGGGAATTTAGCGCCTGTTGAAGCGGTGCAAATGATGTATAGTGGCCAATAAGGCCAATAAGGCCTGTAGCTAGGGCTGGGTTATTTTCGCCGGTGTTAATAACGTTGTTATATAACAGCGTTATTAACATGTTATTAACATTAATA
>JANCIO010000513.1:0-17180 GCA_027604855.1 Psilocybe subaeruginosa | reverse complement strand
CCATTGCCACAGCAGCTGTCAACTTACAAAAGTATCAGGCAGATTATTGATTGGATTTGTCATTGGTAGGGAACTGTACGGGTTACCCATAGATTTTCATGGGTCTTTATGTAATTATCTTGTAGAGACAAATTTTACCTTTTTTTTGCAATTTTTTTTGTGCAAATCGGTGCGGAATCAAGTGAGCTACCTTCCTACCAAGTTTGAGCCAAAAGCAATGCAAACTGATGCCGTGACATCACGATTTCTGGGCTGCGATCACCTAATTTGGCGAATTTCCAAATTTGGCATACCCGCCATCAATGTTGAGCTCATTGCATGACCAGCACTGGACCTAAGTGCCCCAAACTTGCAGAGGGCATAACTTGGTGAGTTCTCAACCGATTTGCATGAAATAAATTGTAAAAATTGGATAGAATTTGTGTCTATTTTATTAATATTAAAAACCTGTCATTTACATGCGCGTAACCCGTGCAGTTCTCTAACTACTAAACTACAGTAATGCTGAAAAGCTAAGCATATGCACTATGTAAGACTACATACCAACACAATTAACAACAAACCAAAAGAAAGATCATGCAGAAAAACAAGTAAACATACCCCAAGGACAATAGGGAGGCAGCAATGATATGGAAAGGAAAGAGAAGGAAAGAAAGGGATTCCCCCACATGCGTTCCTATAGCCCCATGCCGCAAAAGAAACACGGAAGTAACCGAGGGAACAAAGTGCGAATATCACGTGCAAATTATAACCAAAAGGGTGAGCCTATAATTATGATGACATGTTTTAAATTACGAATTCACGTGGCTACGTTACAAGGTCACATCACGTTGCTGAAGATCACGTTGGCGATCACAGGAGTTGTGACGCCATTGAATCCTGGTTAAAAGAACGAGTCTTTACTTATGTAAAGAACTCGTAATGTATAGCGTGGTGCACGACGTATAGGTCGCGCGCCATATTCTTTCATCATTTTTTATGTTCTCTTTTGTATCATGTAGCATACGAGTTCATTGACTCTGCACTCTTGTATATCAAGAGTGCTTCGTTTACTTTCCTCCCTCAGTTGAACCTATTGGTCCTCTGAGGTGAGCTTATCTATTCTACCGTTACGATGTACCTATACTTACAGTATGTAGTCTTACACATACCCGTTTCTTATAGGTACTATACAATCAATACAGTTGAACCTATTGGTCCTCTGAGTCTTACACATACCCGTTTCTTATAATTTTATGCAAAACCTGTTTGCTGCAACAACTTTTTCAACATGTTTTGTGTATCACCCCTCATTTTTGAGACCATCCTCACTGGCATGCGTCAGGGAGTTGCGCAAAATAAGGCAGACACGAGTGGTCACACTGATGTCACAGCGGACGTTAAAAATATCAGTCATATGATTCCATCAAATACGAGAAGGCGGCCGGCGAATGCGACGGCGACCCAACTTTGAACCACCCTATTACCGGACAGCATTTTGGCCCAGAGCTACGCCTACACTCCTTTTTTAGAACTTTCCTTATAGTGATTATGTTTGCCAAGGTTTCTTATGGTCGGCTCTCCTTCGATATCACCTTCAGTATATCGGGATAGTTCCAAACAATACGGAAATATACAAAGGAGCTTCAGTAGGTGCTTTATTCATTTATCTGAATTGCCTGCAAACTATGAACGACGTTTCTCTCAAGTATGCGCTGGTCGATGTCACTAGCACGTTCGGCCCGGGGCTGACCAGGGACGGTGTCCATACGGAGGCCCGCAAAAGCAAATGTTGGAATCGAAATCAGGTATGAAAGGCAGTCCCTTCGTCGATAACATAAAGGAGGGGGATTTGAAGCCGTTGTTGTTATGCTGGCGACCGGATACAAGAAGTTTTCTATCGATTTCTTACCGCACGGTTTATTCCTTAAGGATACCACGTCTGTGGTGTATCTACAGTATACTGGCTCATAATGTATAACGTAATAGTGTATAATTCTCACATTATATAGGAATTGGGTGGGAACCACATCGGAGTGCCACACTAGTCACACTACTTCATAATGCATAATTCTAATAATGCATAGGAATATACCGGGAACCGGTGTTATACATTATGAGCAAGTGTACTGTACATGGGTGCTATTGGACTTTGACTGTCTGAACCCTCACCATACCTCTCATAACTCATAATCCATTAGGTCTAGAACACAATCAAACCCAGCTTAACATCCAAGCCGCTCTCATAACCCATCTTAACCCATGGTCTGAACTGGTTATGAGCAATGTGAGGGCCCAATCTCTCTGCCATAAAAAGGTTATTGGTACCTGGGCTGGGGCGACCCTGACATACACGCCACGTAAGTGGCGCTATTTCTCCTCCCCTCTCACCGTTCTCATCCAAAACGTTTTGTAACAAAGATTTGTCAGCTTTGGATCTTGGGACAAGCTCTCTGTCGTTCTCACATGTACAAGCAATGCCGTTCGACTACAGATACACATACTCCTGTGAGTTGAGGTTCTCCAGGTTCATATTACCACTAAATTCCCTTTCCGCAAGGTCTATACCGTATTCTATACCATCTGTGTATTGACACGGATTTTTTAACCGATTCACATAGTTGTTGTTTCATTTGTTACGACCTTACAGGAAGCGAAGACTTTTCTTGATTTTGAATGGGTGAGAGTGTACGCAATATACTCACAAGAGTCGCCAATTACGGTGCACCAGTGACAGAAGAATGAAGAAATGATCAGGCCCGAATGCGTTTGTACTTGCAAAGTCAATATCGTACAAGGCCTTGGGCCATCAGTAGTCTAACAGACAGCTTTTTTGCGATTGTACAACGGGAAAAAGTGGATAAAAGCGTCAAAGGAACAGGTTAAAAAAGCCCGATATCCTTTCTGAAAAATTTGCCTGTTTTCTCGGTGACCGTTAAAAATGTCAAGTCAAAAAGCTACCAAAGTACAGTAATAATGAGGCAATAATCAAATATATGCGTCAAGTCCCTACAAATGTATGAATTGAACGAGCTGTTCTCCCACAGCTGTCTACTCAAAAGACATCAGGCCGTCGCCAACAACAAAACATGCAGGAGGTTCTCGCAGTGAGGTGGACAGCGGTGGTGGTGGAAAAGCAAGGTGGGAACAATGATCGAAATCGCGGTAAATAGTTCAACATATCCGTGCCTGGAATGATCCGCAAATAACTTTACTTTCAATTTGTGACCCGTGACTTTTCTGAAGCACGTAAAAGGCGGAAATGCGTCGAAAAGTGAACAAGTAAACTGATGGCCCACTGGGCGCTTAATAAACAAACATGGCCATGTCTTTAGCACGTCAATCTTCTACATTACATCTTCGCAAGCTCCGACCAATCCTTGCACGAAGTTCTCCGGTTCAAGAACTGAATATTGATGGTCGGTGATTTTTGTCAGTCTTCAAGTATGTATGTAAGTTTCCGATCATTCTACATGAGCTCATTGCTTGCAATAGAACTATCTCCTTTAATTACCTCTCTTTCTCTAAGAATAATCATGCAGTACACTTACTCATAATGTATAATGCCGATTCCTGGCATGTTCCTATACATTATTGGAATTATGCATTATGAAGCAGTGTGACTAGTGTAGCATTCCGATGTGGTTCCCACCCAATTCCTATACAAAGTGAGAATTATACACTATGACGTTATACATTATGAGCCAGTATACTGTAGTAGGAACGGTGCCTGTCATCGCCCAGGACTTTAGTCAGTGCAGGGTGTGGGGTAAACAAACTAACGGAAACAATGCACTTGCTCCGCCATTGAAAGAGCTCTACTCGACAATTGCACTATACCCCGATGGTCAGTCTCGGAGAAAATGACATAAAACGTCATGGTAGGGCGCCCGATGTAGTCTTGAAAGCAACCGGAATAAAGCGAGCTCCAGAAGGGGACCGCTGCTGCGCTGTTTTTAAATTGATTACACATTTACTAGACCAGACACACCCTGGAACATCCATCCCTATCATTCAAAACAGGGTAGAAGACTTGAAATACAGAGATGCGAGATTGGAATTCAATAATTCTCCCCTCTTTTACTTTCGAGCTCTCAAGGTTAACGTCTGCTGTCAGATTCCTGCTGGAAACGTTCAAGCTCAGTTTGTGGCACTTGCTCATGCTAAGATCTTGCTCATCATCGACCATTCCCGAAACCCTACCTGAATAAAAATTCGACTTCAATCATCGTTTCTCAGAAGAGTCGAAACTTATCTACCGCCAACTCGTGATCTGCTGGCCAAATACTATCACGCGTCATGCTGAATTCTATGCTATCCTCTACCAAACTCTCACCCAGTTTGTTTAACTTACTCTCATCACTAATACCTACGAGGGCCATCTTGAACGTATGGTTTATAAGTTATACACTATTGGTATGCCATTTTCTTCTTTTTCAACCCTTAGACTACACGCTCATATTTGTAAACTCGTGCTACTAATCTGCGGCACGTGGTGCTTCACGATACAGATATGTGACTATTTCAGCACTTTGCAAGCAGAGGTACTATCCAAGTCCGCAACGTGGCTGATTGTTATAATAACTCTCGTTTTCAAAGATCAACGACGTATGGACATGCCAGTGGTCCTTCGGATTAATTTTGTTCTACTTAAATCGATATTCGCCTGTGTTCGACCTTATCCTTTTTTTGCGTCGTATGTTTCCTCCAGTAATGATTTGATATACGCTGATTGGGCTATGCAGCGGTGCTGGCAGGACCGTTACCTGAGAAGGTGTGCATATCCTATTTTAATATGTCTCGAGGTGTTGCGAATTCTAATGAGTATACCCAGGAATGCATGTTCAATTTTCCGACGGGCTTTTGTGCGTCACTTTCTGTCCGCCAATCGCCAGTAGCTCACAAACGTGTATTTCTTTCAGGGCTTGCTACTCTCGGTCTAATAACCTCTCAAAGTCCGTGTTCTCTACTATGGCCTTGGTATCAATCATTTACCTACTATTGATACTTTAGCTATTGTTATCCTTCGAACCTATGCCATATGGGGGCGCCGGCGTTTGATATTGTGGATTTTGACGCCCATCGCCATTGTAAGCACTCATAGATTGTTTCCTCTTTGCCCACAAGCTTACTAGCGTTCAATTGAAGATCCTTTTCAGCATAATGCTAAGCGTTACGGCCTGGAAAACGCATGTTGATTATACTAGGCTGCAGTCTTTTACATCTCCGGGGGGCGAACCATTGCCAGACGATATAAAATGCACATTATCGGCCATCACATTTGACAAAAAGGACCGTCTAGCTTTGCTTATTCTCTACATGACGGTGTTTATTGGCGAGGCTGGTGCGTCCAGATAACATGCCGCATTTTCCAAATTGCTGATAATCATAACGTGATAAAGCAATTGTGGTTTTAACTGTCATCAAAGCAAATCAGCACGGTAAGCTAGCCCCGTTATTTCGCTGTTGCAAGCATCCCTATGATCTGTACCTGTTATGTTAGTTTCGAAGTTTTCTCCACGGTGGGTATCTCAGTTATATAAAAACGGCATAATTTATTGCGTCTGCATGCTTGGTCAGAACATTCTATGAACATTTATAATCTGCCTAATTGTCTGACCAGTGGATCTAATACAGGAATAAGTTTAGTCAACGCTATCGTACAATTTAGTGCACCTGTAAGCATTCTTTCTGGTCTGCCATCCACAACCTTCAATTATATGCGAACTTTAGAAACGGTTAAAAACCATGCTTCTACCCACACAACGCATCCTGCACTCGGTCTTCTCGAATCGAGTTCTGCTTTTGATCTTCCAGAATCGGAAGCGTAGCGCATCCGGAAGCACCGAAGATACGCGGCCACCAAATACATTTGCAGAGAGCACCATGGCCATATTCACGTCTATTTATCCAGAGAACCTAGAAACTGTCGACACTTCATGGGAAAATAGGGCTCAACTGGAATGGGTCCAATGATCTATGTAGTTGACTCCAGGTAGAGCCGGTAATAGTAGCACAAGCAGACATTCTCCATAGCCTTAAAGTTATTGGTGTTATTATAATTTTACTTATTCTACGTGTCTTCCTTTCTACGCCCATATAAATTCACAATGATATCGAATGCTAGGACACACGAGAGCCTAAACCACTGTCCGTCGTTGAAAGATCGAGAGCAGTATAATCTACAGTAGATAAGATAGACCATAATCAAAATCAGTGTTCCACACCATACTTACAAAGCTAGCTCATATCAGAGCCGATACCACTCGTGCTCTTCAACCTGTGGGTTTTATCGACATATCTCAACAACCCCGATCCCTGGCCCCACCATCGCCATTGTCTTGCGAGCTAGTAGCATCGGACAGACTACGCTTGCCCACAAATGAGATCTCCGTGAATACTCCGACCTTCAAGGACCGTATCTTAACAGTTCAATCAAAGTCCAGGCACACCTCACAAAACGCCAATTCGCGCTCAATGCCATCCGATGTAATCATCGGTACCCTTTTTAGGAGAGGTGTTAACATATTTCAGCGGCCCTGGTCTTTGTTTCTTGAGACCATCTCCGTCGGTCAAGCCATTACCAGCGTACGAACTTTGTTCACAAAGATACAGCGACTTCCCCGAGGTAAGCATCAAGGACGGTAGACGGTGGCATGAAGCTGGTGCCTCATAGCTGCTGACGCTCTTAGACATTCTTTTGTTGACGCTGGCAAAATGATGCATCGAAGTGTTCCCACACCTGGCCCCGCGAAGAGATTCTCGATTGGCACCAGCTACCTGAACACTGCCGATGTTCGGCATGCACAGTACAACCGTGTCTAAGAGTAGCTTCTACAAACGTGAGTCGATCGACAATTTCCATCAGAAATCCAGGACCATCACACTCAATAGACGGCTCACCATGACGTCCGGCTCTTCAGTAGACGAGTTTTGGTCTTCGTTCTCTGGTCCCGGCTGATACGATATGATATTCATGCGCAAGTTCCTGAGTCTTATGCACTTCGATACTACATCCACGTTATGGGATCCAAAACACCAAAGGCCCTCGAACAACGAAACTATCTGGAGATCTTGCAGAGACTGGGTATGGCTTTTAAGCGTGATATCGAAGAATTGCCTGGCCACGGAATCGGATGACGTCCCTTCATGGAACCCACCCGGCGTCAGCTGCAATGCTTTCAGTCCCGAATAGGATGCCAGGTAATCGAGGAAAGGGTATGGCACAGCATCGACAGTAATCGCCTCCAAACGCACCCCTGCGTGTATCAATGCCTTCCAGATGTCATCTAACCTTGATCCATATCGCTGCCTCTCCTGCATAATCGCCGAGTCTTCCTGTAGATGTGCTGAAAAAGAACTCGGGAGACGGGTGACATAAGGGTCTTCGATGAGCGTAAGGCTGAGAGAGGTCAGATGTGTCAAGTGAGGTAGGGTGATTTTGTCCAATCGGACCAAACATATCTTTAGTGCAAGGTGACGCAGACGGAGGGGTGGAGCAGCTTTGAAATTTATGATTAACACGATGATAGCGCCAGCTACTAGAAACGTCAATCGAAGTGAGGCCTGGGTTCTGAGCCACCGCTCTTGCCAGGCTTTCGAATATGTCCTCTTGATACATTTGCGAAGTTTCCTCCATAATTACTTCTTGCAGATTTGTCAGTGAATCCAGCTCCAGGGCGAATTTGAGATTTGGAAGACGAGCTTTGAAGCGGCGTAAACTTGGCAAATGCTTCAGAGCATCCATTACTGTCCGATGGGTCCACTCGCTGTCTTGTGCACCAGGTATCCATCTTCGAACGTTTGTACCACAGATTCAGGAGGTGCGAATGTATGCAAAGAGTATATATGCTCACTCGACACTTTGAACGCCTTTCAAAGAAGCTATAGCGTCCAACAATTGAGCATCTATATTTTCTTTTGCAGAGGCGATCTCAGGCGGCTCTTTAGGGGCAGGACTAGCAATCCGTCTGCCTGGTCTGAATCCCAGAGAACAAATAGCCGAGTTATGGTAATTTGGATCGTATGAAGGTGAAAGGGACCGGATGACCAGCTTGCGTATAGCATAGCACGCCGCATGGTTCCCAGAAGAAAGCGCTTTGAATTTAGATAATCCTTTTTCGATGTTGTTTCTGGAGACTTCCAGAGTGAACGTCCGAAAGAGTTGAATGTTAAGGAGACTGGCCATGGCCTTGCATGTCAGACGAAGCTGGCCCACAGCAAAGAAATTTAACTGCAACATGACACTCTTGAGGTGTCAAACTAGCTCGAATTGCATATGAACTCACCTCATGGCTGATAGCTTGAATCAACTCAGGGGCAAGTGAGAGAAGGATTGACTCATGCGAGGCGAGTATGGTCATGATGTACCTGTACGATGATTTCCGTTCTGGAGGTTCAATTTTAGTGGAAATCAAGAGGGAACCAAGAGAATGATCAATGAAATAGCTTATCAAAGCTTAGTTTTGACACAATCCCGTGATCATCGTGTCAACCATCAAACAGGAAGGTGTAAGGAAAGCTGTTTGCTATGTTACATTTCTGAACTGCATACGTTCGCGGAACTCTACTAAAAAACAAAGAAGATGAGGTTAATTAAACCCATCGTTGTACAACGACGCTATTGACGAGCCCCGCCCCTTGAATAGTGACAGTGTCGTCATCCAAGGTACGATTTGGGAAAGTAGTGCCGATGGTGTACGGACGCGTAAGATTCTCCGGGCGAGAGCTGTTGAGACATGAACATAAGTACAGAGTATTGACAGATTATAAGAAACAACTAACGCATTGATAAAATTTCTTATATCTCCAACGGTGTGGGTCAAATTCATACGAGCCACCATTCTGCGGATCAATCAGTAAAGGGTCACTGCGAGGGCAGAAGACGAACCTAGTGCCATCAGCAAGTCTGATTTGGATACTGGTGCTAGGTTTATCTTGATCGACTTCAAATTTAGTGGCAATCTTGGGCCTGTCCTCCGACGAGGGTGAAGCACCACCAGCAGGGGCACTGAACGACACCACTGAAGGTGGGAATGTTCCAGGCATCGACGCGGCAGAGCTTCTGCTAGCTTCAGCGCTGAACTCAGGCACAACGGCTCCTAACCGATGACCTGATCCCGTGAAAACTTTTGTGCCTTTGGGGGGAACATAGTCATCCTCAGTGCGTTTATTTACGCGTAACTCGACAGGTTGACCGTTTCGGACATTGAGAATAGAAGGTGGAGCATGGCTGTATATAAGTATTTAAACTAAAAATTGTGCGCAGGACGGGAAAATGAACAGACCCTTCGTTTATCTCTGCCAATATTTGTCTGTTGGCGGGGTCATCATACCGCATAAGTTCCCCGTCCTCAACTTGGAATCCATCACGCCAAAATGTTAAATGACGAATCGCAGTTTCCTCTGCAGAGGTCACCTAGTGAGATGGATAAAATCGGTTAGCCGATATGGTTTTCATACCTTGGGCACCTTCTCCTGAATTTAAACCTGGGATATAGGAACTCTCGACGTCGTCACTTCCCAGTGTGTGGCCGCCTCCAGTGAAGGCGCTAGAGGACCTAGCCTGAGCTACAGGAGCCGGACCCGCCCTAGATAACGCAAAGAATGAATAAAATTTAGTTTGGAAGCAGATTTTCAACATACTGTGCCGCCCGTCTGAGAAGATCTCGGACCATATCCCCACCAGGCACCGAGCTTTGTCGATCAGGATTTTGGACATTGATGCCACTGGATAAATATGAGATGTTGTTCTTGCAAGTTTACGTTGGTCGTAGATTCTAACCTTCTTTCACCACCAGCAAACCAGTTTTCGGCACCTTTATTCTCATCGTCGTCTTCATCGTCGTCGTCCTGCGGCGGCCTCCTATCTCCCCCTCCGGCACCACTTCCCAAACTCGAAATCGTACCAAATCGACCGCCTCCTCTGGGTGCGCTACTGACAGATAACGATCAGTTACTGAAGTGTGTCCAAAATACATGGGAAACTGTGCACCTCGCCGGTGATGAACCAGACCAATCACCCACTCTACCAACCCTTGGAGCTGCAGCAGGACGCGCCCAGCTGGAAGGCAATGGTTCAGCTGCATCGCCCCCAAGCGTACGGCCAGTGGAATCGTTGTTATCAGCCATTCCTATGAGTTCAAAATATAAGATCTTTTCAAATGAGAGTTGAAATTGAAAGTATTGCAACAGACTTGAAGTCGAAGCAATAAAGGACGCGTCACGGTCCATCTGCCACAAGGGACATGTGATCCATAGATTAGATACTATCTAATCTTATCTTGCTACCCTTGTGTGCAATTTGATTTAGGGGAAGGTAACCGAAACGGAGCCTCAATTGGGCCTCAAATGCTTAGCGGCACTCATTATTGCTAGTCCATGTGGATGCTAAACTATTTACGCAGATTTCACTAGATTTCAAGAAAACCCCACTTACACCACATCCAGATTCGATTCAAGGTCTTCTCGTTACTCTGCTCGGAGTCTGTAAAGAGATGTTTGTCATTGGTTTGTCAGATAAGCCAATTCTCGCAACAAAACGGATACGTGAGAATTGCGTGAGATCTATGACCAGTCTACGTTGGTAAGATATTTTGGTATCGCCATGTTGTGTAATAGCGAAGGAACAATGCAAGTACATAATTGAAATGTGTAATACAGGAATATCTTGTAAAGATTCCCACTGCGGGCGTAACCCAAACGGGTGGGCACAGCCGTCTGGGTTGAGACTAACGACCAGTGGCCACGTAAGTATATGTGTATTGATAAATAGATAAGATTGAAAGTCATTGAATCTTTGGCCTGGACCTAAATAAGGACTTTACTCAGATAGTCATAGAGCTTAAAACCGCATTTGAAGACAATTGATAACGCCTGTAGAGCTATGGGACGCCCTCATAAGTGTTTCGAGCGGCTACATGGAAAGCTATCGAAGCGTGCATATCGTCAGTGTATTATCTGAAAGATACATCAGATTTTACGGTGTCTGGAATACACTTGAGCGATGGAAGCGAGACTTGGTGATCGTGTGAGTAGTTGAATTTCTGTGATGTTTCCTATAGATAAGGTTCCAATTTAGATAACTGAATTACTCATCAATTGATCTTCCTTTGTGGCTGATCAATATGAATTTACCTTCAAGAATCAAGATATGTCAAGACAGGACTAAGCTATTTGGAAACCTCCCTTTCCAAGAGAAACCTGGGGATTCCAACTGTCATTCGAGAAACCCACGAATATGGCCGTGTTTTTGCCTCTCCGACATGCGCAGTCGAGGGTCCAAAATGCGTGGAGAACATTCAAAGAGCGACGCTGCTAGTGGGTGCGAGTGTCATTTCGGACTTGTGTTATTTGAGGTTGATAGTCGGACTGAGTCGGTCTACATCGCTTCTTTTGCTTTCCACTGTTTCTTATTAAAAGGTAGACCTCATAAAAACGTCGGGGGCAGTCGAAGGTAGGCCGAGAGGCGGAGGCGCGAGGACCATTTCTTCTGAATTGTCACGAAGTGCTGTTCTGGGCAGAAAATGCAGCGTTTGTCAAGAGGCGGGTCATTCTAGGTCTCGATGCCCTTGTATTGTAGCTGACTAATTTTGACCTGTAGGCTAAGTACTTACTGCAGCTTGACTCCCTAAAAACAAGCTGAAAACGTGAATTCTGTAGGCATTAGCTATCAGTAAATAGACACACTAATTGAAGGTTTGATATCTATCTATCTGATTCAAGACAAGCCTTGAACCGTCCTTCAGTGAGTCCTCCACCACTGTCATGAGTGTCGCCACCGAAAACGAGTTGGTGACAGTAAACCGTAACGAATGCTGTTCAAAGTTAAACGTTAAGGCCTAATGGCCTAAGATTTAGATGGCAGAACGGCGACTATCGGCAGCTATCGGACCTCAAACGCACAAAAATGTCTTATGAATGAACAACCCAGGTTTCCAAACAGATTAATCCTTCAATATACGTGTAAACAAGGGGGACGCTCAAAGGTCAGCTGTTGCATGCGGAAGCTAAAAGGAGGAAAGGGGTCCTGATCTTCGCCTTCTCAAGCGTAAGATTCAACACGGCGTTCTGCGGCGTTACACCACACCTCGAACGTTCGGAATCGAAGCATGAGTCAACTGGAAGAATCAGGTGACTAACACCACAGTCTATAAAAGACTGAGCAATTTGGGTCAATCTCTCTCAGAAGTTCAGACAATAACCACATCTACAGTATCTACTTCATCTCTTTAACAAGACAATATGCCCATTTCCCACCTTGCTGTTACTGTGCCCGACATCAATCAGGCTCGAGAGTTCTATGTTGCTGCCCTCAAGCCACTCGGATACAAGATCCACACCTCTTATCTAGACGGCAAGGTCATTGGTCTTGGAGAACATTATCCAGAGTTCTGGATCTCTGAAGTGAACGCACGCAAGACAGAAGAAGAGAAAAAAGCTCTGCCAAAGCAGTCTGGCCCAGCTGGCGAATTCATTCATCTCGCATTCAGCGCTAAAAACCGTGAACAAGTTGACCAGTTCTATGCAGCAGCAATGTGAGGGCACCTAATCATTGACGATCCTCCCGTATGTTAGACTAACAGTTTTCAGCGCTGCGGGAGGAAAAGATAACGGAGCTCCTGGTCTCCGCCCACAGTACGCGCCGAACTACTATGGCGCGTTTATTTACGATCACGATGGCCGAAACATCGAAGCTGTATATATTGGGGACGCGTAGATAACATTGATCATTGACGGACAGTGGTTGGCGGCGATGACGATTAGTTGGATTGGACTCCAGTGATGTACTAACAGTGATCGTGATATCAATGAACGAAGCTATCGGTTGAACGTTCTCCAAACTGCTGCCATTAGACTTAGCAATCAGTGTAAGTGCTATCACATCACGACTGTCGTAGTGTAATCTGGGGTAAATTAGATGCGAATTGTCACAGCACGTGGGTATAGAAGTATCGCGTAGCACTCGAACGGGAATCAAGCTAAACCAATCGAACCGCCTATGTGAGACTCCCCTTCCAGCCATAATGCATAATGTTCAATGGTGCATCTTTTTCTCATCAGCTGTGCTTGCGACATCTATGGTCTACAACAGAATGGAGATGGTTTCGAGGGTGAATAAATAATGACATGACGTCATCTCGTGACATCACTACTTGCAGCTATAGTTATAAGTTGCATGGAAGTGCTAAGCGTTGTGCAATTCTTGTTTCTATCGTCTACAGCTATGTTACCCAATGCACGCAAACCCCTTCAACAAATTACAGACGATTACTTCTCAGAATCATCCAGACTACTACATGAGCTCCATTTCCTTCAACTCCTCAGTCCTGTCCGGCTCTTCAAGTACATATGGAGAATTTCCTATATCTTGACACAGCTTATCATCGTTTACCTTTTCAAACCAGTACGTTATCGTAATATTGCTCTTGCAGAAAGCTACTGATGCTCTTCATAGCCTCCCCCCAACTCTCCCAACGCCCTAGAAAAACCGCATGGAAGAATCGCCGTAATTGGAGCCGGAGTAACCGGCATCAGTTCAGCAGCGTATGGCATCATTTCATTATAGATTTACATGCATTGACGGCTGATACTCTCCAGTCATGCCATTTCACATGGGTTTGAAGTCGTGATTTTCGAAGCAGGATCGAAAGATAGCGTTGGAGGCATCTGGTCGCATGTAAACACGACTTCTGGCCTCCAACTAAATTCTCTGCTATACCGCTTTCACCCAGCAATTATATGGAGTAAGGCATTCCCTATGAGGGATGAAATCCTGGGAGGTAAGCTGCTGCATGCACACACGTTGATGCACTCGTTCATTCAGACATTAAGAAATTCGAAGAGTCTGGAAGGAATATTACCTCGATACACGGACGCGCTTTGATGTATTTAAAATCACGTCTCAATTTATCCTATAGAGTTCTAACTATTTATTTGGCAGACTGAAGTGACCTCCGTTAGCAGGGCGCCAGCGCCTGAGGACGACCATGACTGGAACAGCGATCCGAATCGGTCTAGATGGCTAATAAATGATGGAAAAGAAGGCATATTTGACGCCGTCATTGTTACTGTCGGCACCTGTGGCGATCCAAACTGGATCAAGCTTCCCGGAATGCCTGACAAAGTCTCAAAGGACCAAAAGCAATCGTCAAAAAAGAAAGAATCCAAAGGACATTCCTCCCCATCGCAAGACTCGCAACCACCGGAATCGCAAGACCCCCAAGACTTTCCTCCTTTGCCCGAGCCTGGCGAAGACGTTCAGAAGAAACACGAAGACAAGTTTACAAAAACTATCATCCACTCCTCTGAACTCGATTCTCCCTCTTTTAAACTCAAGGGTGGAGAGCATGTTGTGGTGATTGGGAGTGGAGCAAGCGGTGTAGAGGCTGTCGAGACAATTCTCGAGAAATTTGGCAGTGTTGTCGATCACCAAGACAAGTCCTCTGGCGGCAATAAGGAGGAGCAAGAACGACGAAAAGGTGTCGAGGTCACAATGATTGCCCGAGACGACAAATGGATCATCCCTCGCAACATCATCATCGACACATGCATTGCCGGACAGCCGTTTGGACGAGAAATGCCGCTTAGGTGCGTTAATGCTATAGATATATCTGTGGTGGAATCTACTAATTTGATTTACTGCAAGTTTCCTATGGGAAACTTTCCTGCGTTACTTCCAGTATCATGGGATTGAAGAACTGATTCCAAAGAACACCGGAATATACGAAGGTACTCCAGTAGGTGCTCTGTTTATTTCAATTCTCTGCAAACTCAAAATAAATTTATATTAGGTTGTAAACGATGTGTTCCTCTCTCATGTACGCACTGGACGTTGTCACTACGTTCGAGGATCGCCAGTCCGCCTGACAAGTGAAGGTGTCATAACGGAGGCCCGCAAAAACAAAAAAGGATCGCAGTCAAAATCAAATAAAAGAGGCAGTGCTTTCGTCGAAGAAATACAGGAAGGAGAAGAGAAACTCATCGAAGCTGATGTTATTGTGTTAGCGACTGGATACAAGAAGCCATCGATCGACTTTTTGCCGCAAGATTTATTCCCTGAGGGATACCAGGTCTGTGGCATATCAGCCTGCATAGCCTTTGCTTCTCACTCATGGACATCGTCTATTAGCGCCCCGATTTATACCTCCAGAACTTTTCAACGGAAGACTGGTCGATTCTGATGACAAATTCAGCGTATATGAACGCTATTGGAACTGTGTAAGCAACGTTCTCTGTCATTGTTTCAGGATCTCATCTAAAAAAATTTATAGCGGACATTTGTAAGTGTTCCAGCACGGATGTTTCTGCCCATCTCACAACTTTCCACGATGTCTATAGCCACATCGGTATATGTACGTTGCTAGCCATGGTGCTGCTCCATTTTTACTGAATTGCCACTCAATCACAGATACACGTATCCTCCTTACACTCCTCCTGGACAAAAGCGCGCGCCCGACCCCAAAAGATATGAAGCTTTGGGTCGACGTTCTCCGATTTATCAAAAGGGGGGCCACTGGCGGTGCATTAGGATTCTTCACATATATGGAGTTGAGTAAGTCCGTTTTCTGCAAGACCCCTGTTGTCCTCTATATGACCATTCGGTGACCTGAAACTATTCTTATTCTCAGCTATCTGGCTGCTTGGATTTCATCTGTTGCGACCAGACAGGTTGCGATGGCTTTTCTTCATCATGAACGGGTGGGGAGTTTATGCATCACGATAATCGGTAATTACGGTATATGTACAAAGGGGTAGGGTGATGATGCTGGAAGTGTTTGGGACCCCGTTCCCGCCGGTACCTATAATGTTGAATATAAATGTCGACCCCGATGATTAGTGTTGGCCTATGATGGCTTGGCGCTTGATTGAATTGCATATGGACGACAAAGTTCCGCTTCTGCGAGTTACTGACACCTTGCTCTCACCTGTCACACCTTAGCTTATTCCTCTCAGTTTTGTCGTTTGTTGTCTGGAACTTCCCGCCAACTGAAATGAATGACGATATTTCTTGTATGTAATAAACCCTTCGATCTTCGGCCGTGAAAAGTGACTTACCTTGCATATATTTAGTGTACATGAGCTTACGCAAATGCTCATCGCTGCCCGCTTGCAGCTGAGTTATCTCCTTTGACAGTGTCTCCCTCTAGGTCCGGAGACGCTTTTGCACATAAGTATGTCGTATTTAGGAATTGCGGAGTATGCCGATACTCATGGAAGAAAATGATTACAAAAAGAGATGCTTGCATTGAAATTTAAAAGATTGCATTGCACCCGGTGAGTGGTTTCGGAGAACTGACTGTTACTGACATGTTCGGGCGGAAAATTCCAGATGACAGCGTGTCCGAGATAGCCTGCGACGCAACCGGCATACGGCGACCTCCAGAAATACACTAACAAAGGCAGAAGCCGCCAATCTGCTACTAAATTGATAAGGCCAGTAAGGCCGACCCGGTGGGGCGGCAGAGCCCGCTACCGTCGTTTACCTTTAATCAGACGCATTTGGTCATTTTATCACTAATGGCTGTGTCAAAAAAATTAATTCACATTGTTGTACCTCAGAAACCCACTAACTTTCAGTAGAATAGGATTAAAAGTCTTTAGTATGTTCATAAATTGGTTTACTCAAGAGTTTTTGATTGCTGGTGGGTATAATAATTTTTAGCTCTGATTCAAGAGGATCCCAGGAATTGCTGGACTAGCACAGGGTAGAGGGGGATAGGTCTTGGGGGCCTTGAAATTTTTACTAAAAGTACTTTCAAAGATAATTTTGCAAGGACCTTTCTGCATAGGAAGTGCTTTCCAGCATAACCAATGCAAAATGGACCCTTCTCTTTGCTTAGAACATGAATGAGAAACCCTTACCAATATTCTCTTGGATAACACACCATCACTATAGCAGTGCCACCTTGTAGACACCCTTTCCAAATATCCTACATTGCATTTTAAGTAGCTCTCAACATATATATTACATATTTAACAAAGATCTACTTCCAAAAAGCATCAAACATCTCAGAATAAGATATGTTCTGAGATATGTTTTTAAAATTTTTAGAGAACATACCTTTTATAGAAAGAGGTGGGGAGGGGAGGGTAGCTTCTGAGGGGTTAAAAATAAATTCAACCCCATGTCATTTCTAAATTTCTGGGATCCCCTTGTGTAGATGATACCCATTAGCAATCAAAGATTTTTGGTATATGGA
>JANCIO010000512.1:0-17205 GCA_027604855.1 Psilocybe subaeruginosa | reverse complement strand
ACCCGAACCGTACCGTATTTGGTAAAAACCGCGGGCCGGACGCGGATCCAAACCGGTTGTATCCATGACAGGCCTTACTCTGATGCGCGTCTGGGTGCTAAAAATGGACATACAACGCCTAACACCATGGATGATATCCATCGCCAACCTATCTACTGAGACAGATACCTTGGTTTGGTTAGGATCACTATGGAAATATTAAGGATTAAGCACTGACAGGATTAAGCGAGCAGGCCGAGCCCTACTCTAGGCCTAAGGCGATGGTAATATGCTCATCGGTGTACGGTTTAATAGTGCAGGGACAGACCGGCCATGGCGTCGGACATAAAACATTTAACACAGAGATTATTCAGAGTATACACGAGTAGCACAGTCCTGAGGCGAATATGAACATAATATTACTTCCTTTCTAGTCGGATATCTAGCGGAGTTTTGAGACTAAAGGTTCCAGAGTCGCAGAAAGAAATCGTTATTGCTCGTTGGCGATTGTACATTCAAAAACACAAATATACAAGATTTATAAAACGTTTGAGTATCTAATAAAACAAAGATAAAATAGATAACCATGCCCCAAAGATATATCTATCCGATGAGAAGAAGAGGGAAAATAATTGCTGGCGCAATGAAGGAATGTAATTAAGTGATATAATAGAAAGAATGCTGTTGATGGAGATAAAGATGGAAGGCATCGCTGTGAGAAGTGAAAACTGAAAACTGAAAACTGAAGAAGAGACCGACACGTTCACTGCGTGTAAGGTGGCAGCGACGAAGTCGACGACGACGGTGTCAACACGCCCACGGACGACGTCTCCCTGACCAAATGCGGCCTATAAATCGCACCCTTCTTCACTCCAGCCGTAACCGGGATCTTCTCCACCACCGCGGGCGTCGCGACCTGCGAGCGGTTGTGTTGCATGTGCGCGCGGATGAGGTGTCCGGCAGCGAGTGCACCAAGGAGCGAGAGCTCGCCGGCCATGACGGCGGCGGCGATGAGTCGTGCGAGGCCCTGCGAGTTCTGCCCAGGCTTGGTCGGGTGAGCGCCTTTCAGGCCGAGCATTTCTAGGACGGCTTTTTGGGGCCCGAGGACGGTGCCCCCGCCGACGGTGCCGACTTCGATGCAGGGCATGCTGACAGTCATGAGGAGATCTTCACCGTCGTTGACGCTAAGGAGAGAAAATTGCGTAAGAAACATAGATTGTGAAGAAGAATAAAGACACATACGCTTCCATCAAAGTCATGCACATCGAGCTCTCCACGTTCTGAGCGGGGTCCTGTCCGGTGGCCAAGAAGATCGCAGTGAGGATGTTGGCGGCGTGGGCATTGAATCCTCCGATGGAGCCCGCCATCGCACTTCCCACCAAGTTCTTCTTCGTGTTGAGGTTAACCAATGCAGCCACAGTCGTCTTCAACACCGTCTTCACAACATGTCCCGGAATGACCGCCTCCGCCACCACGCTCTTCCCGCGGCCCTCAATCCAGTTGATAGCAGCGGGCTTCTTATCCGTACAATAATTCCCCGACAGCGCGAGCACCACCATGCCAGGATAGCGCTCCTGCATCACCTCCAGCGCCTTCTCCGTGCCCTTCGAGATCATGTTCATGCCCATCGCGTCGCCCGTGGACGTCGCGAAGCGCACGTACAGCGTCCTGCCCGCCATGGCTGTCTTCAGGCTCTTGAGCTTCGCGAAGCGCGAGGTGCTCTCGAACGCCTTTTTGATGGTGAGGTAGCCCTCGGGCGAGTCGATCCAGATCTTGGCGGACGCGGCGTCGACGATGCTCGGGAAGTCGATCGCGGGCCCACGCGTCATCGCGTCTTGCGTGAGCACAGTGGTAACACCTCCGCCCGCGTTGAGGGCTTTGCAGCCGCGGGACGCGGAGGCGACGAGCGTGCCTTCAGCGGTGGCCATCGGGATGGGGTAGAGCGTGCCGTCGATGTAGAGGGGCCCGGCGATGCCGAGGGGGATGGGGATATAGCCCACGACGTTCTCGCAGCATGCACCGAGTACTTTGGAGTAGTCATAGTCTGCCAAGGGGATATCTGAAGATTCGAGTGTCTGGGTCGAAGATGCACGGGCTGGAATAGTTGTTATAGATTAGATTGATTCAAAAGAAAGAAGGTAGAATGAGATACTCACAGATCAACGCCCTTCTAATTCTAACAGCCCTCTCCAGCTCGTTCATGCCGAGCACTTTCTCCAGGGAGTAAGCCGCGATCTTGCCGCACTGGGCGAGCATGATCACCTCCTCGTCGTTCAAAAGCGCGAGAGACTCGCTGAGTGGCCTGGGCCCGTTCTCGAAGATGTCAATGCACTGCGCCAGGGAGCGCACTTCTTCGACGACGTTCTTCGCATTCTCGGAGCTGTCCTCGGAGGATGAGGTGTCCGAGCTGCCGGAGGAGTGGGGTGGGGAGATGAGACGGAATGAAGATCGCATGGGCATTATTGTAAGTGGTTTTGGTGTTTGTCTGTGTATTGTTGTGGACGACTGAGGTCGAGAGTAGGTGTAGTAGATACAGTTGCAGGTGCTTGATGAAGCTCTAGAGCAAATGGATGTCTAAGTCGAATGCGAATGCGAGTCGAGAACGGGGTCGAGAAGAGAGTCTAAAGAGATACACTGTGCTTGAAATCCGGGAGAGGAAAACAATATCGAAATTGAGATTGAGTTCTCCATGTTTTAAGTAAACCCAACAATGTCAGCAAGATGGAAAAAGATTTGAGATTGAACGTATGAGTGCAAGTTGAGAATTGCATAAGAAATCGGACACTGGGAGCATACCCGAGGACCCCCGACACCGACACCCAAAGTCGTTTGCATGGTGCAATCAATCCCGGGACCCGGTTAACAAGCTCTGAAATCAGAAACGGTCCAAAGGAGAACGCAAATCCCTTCCAAATGTGATCTCTTGAACACTTTGCTGCAGCGATGGTCGTATCACAGATTCATGCATGATATGTGTTCCCACTATGGAATTTACTAGGTGCTCGGTTATGATTCGGCCTGAACGCACTGGGAAATGGGCGGCTTTATTATGGCGCACCTCCTCGTGGGCTTTGAGTCCCACTGCCCGAAGAGCAAAGAACCACAATACCCAGATACCGCACATGCTATCGTGAACTGTTGTACAACCGTGCACATACACTACAGCAGAACAAATTTGCAAGATAGAACAATATACCAATTTGATGGTCAACGGTCGCAATGGAATGAGCGGACAGATGTCGTTACAGGATTATATCTCTTCAACAAAATTTACCCCAAAGCGGCAGCCGCAAGAAAAACCAAACAGTTCAAGCCGATGGAATCAAAGATTCATTCAGCGGGCTGCGCACGAGGTCCTCCTCTTCATTCGGGACCGTGTCGGTCGAATTAAGATGATTTACCTCGGAACGGAGAAAGTCCATATACATCGATGTTCCGCAGAACGGGCTGCAAATTATCTAATCCATATGTAGCATGTAGCAACATAGCACTGGGAAATTTTCAATTGCACCATGACTCAGTTTCAGGTGAAATGAGAATAGCATGAAGCAGTAGTCAGCGACGTTTGTGCGTAGGCGTTTGTTCAGTGCTGTACGTAACAGTTTTTTGAAGTGCCTGCATTTGAGAATTATAGTTGACACCCGCCCTGAGTGATAACCGGCGCTTAGACACAGTGGCGCACAATCGTCTCGCCAACGAAGCGAGCCAGTCTATTTAGCGAGGATATATCGCCTCTTCCAACACGACCTGTGCCTGCTAGCAAGCGTGCATTGGCACCATATAAAAGGGGTCCTAAACCAACAAAATTTCTGCATGCTTTTACTCGACTCCGCATTCTCTCTAAGAAAATTCTGTCCAAAAAGCGTTTCTCCATTACGTGAAATACAAACATTCGCCATGTATCTCTTTGATTACAAGCCTATATACTATACCTCTTTGGTTTAGTTCCAGACCTAATCCCATCTCGCACATCACTCGCACATCCCAACATTAGATGGCCAGGTCCAGAGTAGGAAACATAAATGCAAAGCGATAGCTCCCTAAACCAATACTAATACGAAGACCAATACGGCGACAACCCCAAACTCACCGAAGGAACTAAACCGGTCCGACACCATCCTCAAACTCAAATGTTAGAGTGCACAAATGGCCATTAGAAAAACTCCACCAGGACACCTAATTTCTCTACATTCTAAAAAATCTGCTGCACTACTCTATATATGTAAGATGTACTTCATTGATGGTAAAAAGATGATGATGATCACCGAGTCCGAGTCTCCAGACCCGGTCGATCGCCGAGCATTGGGTTGGGTGCATATCAATGAATAGTCTCCCGGCCACTGGGCTGGAGCAGCGGACACTCTGCACTCGGATCCCGGGCGAAGTTCGTGGCTCTGCAGTCCTTGGTCGTGGTCGAGATTCATTGAATGAATGAAATCTGATTTTGCAGGGCTGTAACGTGAGTGTGAGGCGTGTAGGAGCTGCGATCCTACTTAGGTTGTTGATATCATCTTCATTTTTCAGATCTGCAGCGATAAATGCTATCATAAATTAATTACAAGATTACCTTCAGGTGACCAAGTTAGTGCAGAACAAGGTAGATAAGATCATAGAATAAGACCAAATTCAACGACGATTCAGGAAATAATCATTCATACCTCAAGGAGAAATATCTCTCCATCTCTCTCAATCTTCATATTTACAAAAGTCAGCAATCTCGTCGTTCATATGAAGTTTGAACTCCATTGCGTGCAAGTTTTTTCTACGTACCTGGTGAGATCGTCGCTAAGATAACCCAAAAAGGCGCCAAGTCGTGATTGCAGTGATTGCCGCATTGACTGCCGTGTATAATTGTCGATCAAACGTTTATCTTTTTTCTCACGATTAGACAAAGGGAGGCTGATTTGAAAATTTCCTTTGATGAGAATCATGGGTGCTGGAAATCGAAATCAAAAGGATCCTCTTGATTACCCTCTTCTACATTTTCGCCGACTGGATTGAGCGCGTTTTTCTACCTCTCTCGCTGTACCAACTCACCACAGACACTCTTTTTTTTCTTCTCCCGCTGCTTGCATGATGTTACTCAGCATCCACATCAGCCCCAACCGCCGCTAATATTGCACCGCCACTGGCGCTGCTCTCGCGTTCTCGATTCGTACAGGAAAACTCAGAAACCGCATGCCGCCTTTAAGCTTCAAGTTCGCACAATACGCACTACTCGTGCTTATGATAAGCGCACCACCGTTTCTGGCCCTGCCTCCCTTTATCCTTTACGCCGTTTCCAGCGGTAAGCACGCCTATACAGACACTTTGGTCCCAGCCCGCAAATTAACCATGAAAGTCTTCGTCATGAAATGGCCGGTGTATTCAATCAATCCTACCTACTCGTCTCCTTCCTCTTCCCCTTCCACGCCCGTGGCTTTTTACGATCTACGACGACGACGAGTGATGCGTACGGAATGGCGACCGTCGTCATCGGATTCAAATGCTATCCTCATGCTCTCCTGTCTTTATTTATCTACGACAGGTAAGTATCAGTGTGTTCTCAGGGACCAGAACCATGAACAATGAAGATCGTCCAAGAAAGGTATCTGTTGTATCTATCTATGTATATGTGTGTGTGTTCGGTCGGCATTTACTCAAATTTACTTCCGTGTGCTAGCTATCCATCATTCTCCTTGCCTACTCTGCTTTCGCCATCCCAGTGCCCTCTTCAAACATATATACCCTATTTGCGCATGCTTGCTCTTGTTCCCGCTCTATCTCCTGCTTCTTCTGCCGTCAAAGTGGCACCGATTCCATCAGGCCCTTCATCTTCCTCAACGAAGTCTACAAACTACAGTCGAGAGACGAGATGTCTAAATGTCATATCTTCGACCAGGCATGCATGGGGCATTGCTACATGAAGAACAGCAATCCGCCCCAAACTGGTTGGATAGTACTGATAATTGGATAATTTTCTCTCCTTTCTTCGTCGGATGTGCATGGAATGTGGACAAAAATCTTGCTGTTCTTTCTCCATGTTTACGTTCGTTGGTTGTCGACTTGTTCGTGCAATACTGGTGACACTCTTCCGGCCCCCAATTCAGCGACGAGGTCCATTAGCTACGCTACGAAATCAAGAGACGATACATCCTAGGGCTACATCCTCGACTAGGCATCACAATAGAACGTTGCCAGTAATCGAAATTCAGCTCCAAACTGGTTGGATATTGGAGGTCATATCCAGCTTATCGCCTCTTCTTTCTTCCAGTGTGCCGTGGACCAAACTATGTTAATTTCTGTCTATGTTCATTGGCTGTCGGGGTGTTCGTTCAATATGTGTCACATTCTTCTTGTGATATGTGGCCAGAATTAGCTATGCAATTGAGAGACGATATATCCCAGGCCCACATCTTCAACCAGGCGTCGTAATGGAGCGTTGCTAGTAATCGCATCTTGCTCCGAACTGGTTGGATAGTGGAAGTCGTAATGAGCCTATCGTCACTCCTTGCTTCGAGCTGTGGCTGTGGATGAAAATACAATACACTTTCTCGCTTATTCACGCGTTCTCAACTCGGTGCTTGTTGTACATATGTGTCTTTAAATATGGCATTTGGGATTGTTTATTTTCACGCCGACTTTCTCTCAGGCTTTTGCAATCACAGAATTCTTTCGATGAGCTGCTTTCATTAGGCTAATCAAATAATCCTGGACTATGTGCACTAGTTCAATGTTTCCTTCATAAATGTATGGGCTAGTGGTGCGTCCTAGGTCTCGTATACATCATCGATGAGTCGAATTCTATTTTTGATACAAATATGGCCTGATTGAGCCATTTTCACCGATCGTCACATATTCGAGTTCCGCTGATCAATTTAAGCATCAGTGGGAAATGGCAGCCCAAAATCGACACTGTTGGGTACGGAAGCAAGGGCACGTTGTACAACCTGAACTTAAACTGACAGATTCCTCACGATACACTCACGGGATCATTGTGAGAAGGTTGTTAAATACTAATTGCGTACAATGGCCGTCGTGTTGTCACCCTTCGCTTTACTTTATCGCATCGCACAGGCGCTTATCTCTCTCCTCCCATTTCTCCTCCCAAATGTTGTCCACTTCGCCCAAATCGCCACTACAACCTACCAATTTTCCTCCATGGAAAGACTGGCATGGACCAATCAGAGCTATCGCGTTCTTTCCAGACGGGAAACGCATAGTCACGGCCGGCCACAGAGATAATACCACGAGAGTATGGGATTTGGAGTCGGGTGAAGAGGACGGGGAACCGTTCTTAGGTCACGACCATATATCTCTCGCAGTTGCTGTATCCAAAAGCGGCTCTGAAGTTGTAACTGGTGGTGCCGACAACAAGGTGTTCTTGTGGAAGGAAAACGACAGGATCAATCCAAAGGTTCTATTCGCTGGGCCAACGACGCAAGGGCTCGGAATCTTCTCAGTAGCCTTCAGCTCGACTACATATCCCATGCTTGTAGCCTCCTGCGGCTCAGATGGCGTCGTGAACATTTGGGAAGTGAAGCCTGATGCGTATTCCGAGGCCAGGACCAAAATACGCGAACCAGGCTACATAATCACCTCTATTCAATTCTCCCCATCTAACCCCTCTCTCATCGCTCTCACCTCCACTTACGATAAGAAGATCCGTATCTACAACACCTTCACCGGAGAGCAGATCGTCGAGATGGCAGGTCATACCACCCACGTTTCCTCGTTCGCTTGGTTCCCAGGCGGCCACCGTCTCGCTTCCAGCGGCGAGAAGTCCGTCCGGATCTGGGACTCCCGCACTGGAAAGGAAACCGGTGTTCCCCTCTTAGGCCACGAGCGCCTCGTCAAGACTATTACCATCTCCCCGGACGGGAAATACATCGCCAGCGGCTCGAACGACGGCACTGTTCGCGTATGGAGCGTGGCCACTCGCGGGCAGCTGGGCACCCAAATCGCAGTTGCTGGAGTCAGTATCGTGCGCTTCTCTCCGGACGGCCAGTCGATTCTCACTGTTTCGGAAAGAAATGGAGTGCAATTGTGGCCGATGGCTCATCTCGAAGTTGAGGAGGGACTGAAGTTCACGAGGGAGGTTGTCGATGATCTCATGGCTTCTTCCGAGGGGTTCCGCATTGAGATGCGTAACACTTTACAGGAGAAGGTGAGTTCATACTCAATTGCATAGACGTACTGCCATAACTAACGCAGGATTAATCTCAGTTCGACGATTTATCACAGTCTCAAGCGACCGAGTTAGCAAGCGTAAAGGATCTTATTGAAGAGAGTGCAAATGCAAGTTACTCTCGCATAAACGACCTACAGGATTACCTCAATAGCGCCGAAGCTGAGGAGAAGGAGCAATTTAATGCACTGAGCGCGGAGCTCAAGCGTGTCACTGCCAACCAAGACTCCGAGCTCCAAGCGATGAAAGGCGGCCTCGCCAAGCTCTCAAAGAAGAACGATGCTAATTTCACAGGACTCAAAGAGGCACAGGATGGATATTCCACTAAACAAGATGCCAAGTACCGAGAGATCCAGGACGACCTCTCTTCAATGAAGAAAGACATCGGCAGTATCCAAAACGATGTGCGCAATATCCAGAAGCTCCTTGTTGAACTCAACGCCAATTTGTACGTTTTTTTGTTTCTCTCTTTTTCTTGTATTGTTGTTATAAGTCTACTTAAATTCGTCACTGTAGCAAAAAACCTGCGGGATCGCCATTCAGCCTCGGCAAATCGTAATCGCAGAGTCCTGAGAGGCAGAGATAGGGCACTACCATGCATTTTTTTGTGAGCGTTGCGTGTCTGGTAGATGTCTGCTGGGTACGATGAGCACTATTACCCCATATTAGTGCTCCTCTTTCCCATTAGCCATCCTTCCCGACATATTCTTCTTTTCTTGTTATGACTTTCCAGTGCGCTTGATTGCGGCTTGGCCTTTTTTGATTCATTCATATGCTTTCCTTCCCTTCCACGCCCGAAGTTGGCTTTTTCGTCTGGTTCTCCATCTATCGTGTATCCAATTATGCAATTTTTTGACGTTTGATATGATATTCCGGCATCATGGACCATTGTTCTGTAGCTTGCTGTGTACTGTACCTTGTTCAATGATAAAAGCTCGTTGTTGAACATCTTTGTGCTAAACTTGGACGGCAGTTATTCCGATGCCCCTCCATTAACCGATTTATCGCAGCTATCAGGATTGCACTATGGGTATTACTACCGTAGTGCAAATTCCTTGGCCTGCGTCAAAGCTGCCAGATTCTGACTACACCGGCACTTGCCGAGATGTATGGTTATAGCTTCCGTGCCACCATTGTGTATCACTATTCGCAAATGAACCGTGTCTCCCGCGATGACGAAGACGTTCTCCAGAGAGATGAGCTGAGGGTCACTTTATATAGCTTAGTTAAAGGAGCCCGTATATTCACTGCCGTCTGTATTTATCCCTTGCCAAGCATGATGAACTTTTTATACACTGCTTTGCTCACACACGCACACATCTACCGCAGAGCAAGAAGCTGCACATATGGTTCCAGGGTTGTTTAAAATTCTCACCCATACTTAAAGCCTTTATAAATGCGATCAGCTGTCTATGAGAAAAACTTTTTACTGAACAGTGCAATGATATTGTTTCGAACGAATAACTGTGGCTATTGATAGAAGATAGATTACCAAAGTTAGCCTTATTACGAGCAGTTCCGAATATGCGGTCAAAATATCACTGCTTGAACGACACGACCCCTTGAAACAAGAAAAGGTAAATGCGAGCAGCGAGCTAGACTATATCAAAATATGAGTCATTGACATCACAGAATCAGTCGATTTATCATCTCAGCTATGACGAATACTGTGATCGACGTGAGGCTTAAAGCACAATCCGTCGCTAATGATGGACAAATGATATCGTGATTAGCTAATAGTGCTGAGCAATTACTTGACGAAAAATGCGCTTCATGGGTAATAATAGTATGGATAGATCGATACGACAAAAGCCAGCTCTCGCGCTGCGGGGTTATTATGCCTACTATAACATTGTTACCGAGCATGGGAGGAAGCGAAGAAGCAATTGGAGAGAATTATTCTTTTCTATTTTCGACGTAAGCTCTCGGACAATAACGTCATAACCATGTTGTGCACCCAGTATGGCTCTCTGTTGTACAGTGCTATTTCCCTACCCAAGCGCCCAGCGCCCAGCGTGGGAAATAGGCACAAACTCCGAATCCACAACCGAGCAACCAGCGAGACGCTCAATGCCGTTCCTTCGGCAGTTGCTCCGCTATTGTCGAAAAGCGGGGCCATGAATCCCGCTGGAACATCGATATGTAAGAAATGCACGGTTACGATATATGTGGGTCTGTGGCTGTCACTGTCAAAGGCGATCCCCTACTTGGGTCCCAATGATCCGGGGCAATGTTACAATAGGGGCACAGCCGTGTCGGGCATGTGGAGAGACTATGATATATATGATATAACAATGCAATGCAGAATTGAATGCGATATATGTCTGTCTCTACTTTGCTTCTACCCATACTATTTATCACGCACCAATCAAACTATCTCCCTTCCAAGCTAGTTGCTAAGTGCCCCCGATCGACCAAGCCTGCTGTCCGAAGTAAGGTGACTCATCTTCATCAGCGTATTAGTATTGCTAATCATTACAGTAGATATAGACATACCAGGATGATAAGAGGACATCAAATCGAGAAGTCAGTGCGCTTCAGCCTTCAAGACCTTAGTCTTGACCTCGAAGAATCGGAGGAGAGCGACGGGGAAGGCGTTTCCACCCCGTTGCGATCACCACCGCCCGCTACGCCAACACCATCCCCGACATATTCAACATCGACACTGGAGTCGAGTTATGGTCCTATCACACCTCCAAACCAACCATTGGCAATCCCGTCCGATCCAAAGGGCGTCTCTTATACAGGATCTTTGGAAAGTCAACACGCAGAAATACCGAAGCTTGCGCCAGTGCTCTCATCTGCATTCCATCTCCGGTGGGATATGAAGGAGAATCCAGCCGACATCGTCAAACTGATCCCCGATGACGGTAACGACCGAGCAGGAACCATGCCGACGGGAGAACCTATACGACGAATAGTGGTGGTACACGATGCTCTTGAAGACTGGAAGTTGATAATCGTGAACTCAGATAGCAGTGAGCTTACTGTTCATCGAGTTCTGTTGTCAATCCATCAGCACCTAAAGACTTGGGTCAAAAAAGCTCACTTCCATGCCCTGAAGTCAGAAGCCCAAGAAGAAATCACCCGAAATTACAATGCGCGAGTAGGAGCAAGTGCAAAAGATCCGGGGTTGCAAAGAATTGACTACCTACCGGGAAGAGTATTTGTTGGCCTCAGCGCCAGGTGCGGAAGCGACGGACAGTGGGAGTTTGAGCTAATTACAGACATATAGACGTCGTATACTACTCTTAAATTACATGTACCCGTGTATTGATTTTCTGATATGAGATTATTACCCACATTGACCCCACGGAGGTAAAATATCATCTCAGCTCTACTGGCATTGGACGATTCACACTGCGGAATAAGTAGTGTACTATAGTCCACTCTCGATCTTTTAAGTTGATTAAAACCGCCGCTCGAGGCACTTTTGCGACGCTTTTGAAAATAGTTCTGGAACACTTTTGAGCCCCCAAACCCGTTTCAAAACCTATCATAGGACCGGCCGAGTGCGCAGCAAACGCGTTAGGTTTACTTCATCAAGGATCGAGGCCGATTCATACTTTTGGCCAAAGCGTGTGGAAAAATGCAGGCCCGTGTTGTCAAACTAATGGAAGCGTGACCCTGGTGGACAATAATCATTCAGGTGAATCTCCCTCATTCCGATTCTGCCTATCTAACGTATCTACTATGCCGCATCAGCTAATTAGGGTAATCAGTGCGATAACGCCTATAATAGTATTCACACCCCGGACTGGGTCGCCTTTCTGATATCCACTATATGCTTAATTTGTAGGATGATCATTATTTTATTTGCTCGTATCGTATTATTTGAAATCGTACCAAGAAGTGCCGAGTTAACCTCTTCACCGGCTTCTTTATACGCGTCAATAACCGGACACCATCGAGGGCGCTTATGCAAGACAGGAGTACGGAAGCACCTAGAGTCGAAACAAATACAGCGGAGTCCAAATGGCGCAATCTCCTCATTCGAGGTGTCCGACATGCCTTAACAGAGAAAGCTGTCAGTGTTCACAATCTTGGGTGATATGTCTGGATATGCTGACCTCACACAGCGAACTTGCTAGTGACGTAGATTCCACTGAATGGCGCTTTACTGCAGATATAAAATATCAATATAATACGACAAGAAAGTCCAGGAGAATATCACATACCGCCACGGTTCCAGTTCTACAGCGAGGGAATGTGATAGCAATCACACGTGCACAATCCTTTGACTCTATCAGAGATCTCAGGAACCAGGGTGCTCATATCATGGAGCTCGATGTTTCTGCGAGTTTGGACATGCTGAAGGAGCTCGCCGCGGAAGCCATCAGGGTTTATGGCCGCGTCGACATTGTTATGAACAATGCTAGTATGTGTTCTATAATTTTTTTTAGAGTTCGGTGGTGCATACCGCTCGATTTCATGTAGGATATGTCATGTCTAGGAGCCTTGAGGTAAGCGTCATTTCCTCTGAACAAACTTTAGGCAAAAGATATTGAACACCTCCGCAGGCACGCGGATATGTTAGCCCGGTTTAAGTAAGTTACTTACTGACATTACATTGTGTATTTCAGACGATGACATTTATCCGTATACACTCAACGTGTCTCGCGCGTTTTTGTCGTACATGCGTGAACGAAAGACAGGGACGATTTCGTTCATTGGATCCTGTTATGGGTGAGCTCACGTCCGATATCAGAGCTGTGTAGCGAGTCAGTCAGGCTTCAACCTCAGGAGTTGTTGTACTCTGGTACATACGAGCATCCTGTGATGGACCACACAAGAGGCGTAGGAGACATTCTTCAATGAAAATGCTGTTCCAATGATACGTCTCACATCCCATAACGAAGTTTCCAATCTCTTGGCTTTGAGGCTCCAATTATGGATATCAACAGATAAGTTTCATCGGACAATTAAAAGGTCAGTATCGGGGAGATTGAAGGCCTCTAGATAGTACAAAGTACCATATTGTGAATTACCTTTCCATCTTTGGAACGGGTTCAATCGTGGCATTTCAGGATTTATGTGCCTTTGTATCACGTTGATGACTTGTTACAAATGTCATAGCTCAACTGATGTGGTTATTTCCATAATAATTATCAATATGTTTAGGTGAATACACAGGCAAATTGCTACTAGTACTAATAGTAATAAGAGACACATGTGCTGCATAAAATGGAATAAATCAGATGATGGATGTACTGCGAGAAAAGTCAATGGACATACCCTGCGAGTTCATCCGATCACAATGTTTGCTTTCAGGTTGTTGCCGGTCGCAACAGTGTAGCTGACATTGACAGTCCTCCCGTTCTTAGCCGTAGCACTGCAAGCAGCGAGTTGCTTCTGGCGCTGAGCGGATTGTGCACTGTTCGCAGCGTAGTAGAGCGGCTGGAGAGTGGTAGCAGTCTGGGTGGTCGGGATGTCGGTAACGATGTCGCACCACCTGGCATAGTTGTGCACCCCCAGTACAACCGCAAAGTTCTCGCCGGAGTCGGAGGTGAAACGCACAATGCCGGAAGTGCCACTACCGCCCATGGTCAGCGTGGTCTCCCCAGCAGAGTCGGGGGTCCAGGTGCCGCCGTTGGCATTGTTCCAGATGGTCTTCTCGACGGGTCTGAAGAACGTGTTGGTGTTGGTTTGGTAGGTGCTGGTTGCAATCGAGTAGCTCATTCTATAATAATGTTAGGTGAGGCCAATGCTGGTGCAGTAAAAAAATAATCATACTTCACTTGTGAAGTTGGCAGGTGTAGTGAACGAGTTGTTCTGAAAGCGAAGATTAAGGCCTGAAGAAATTCTGTTGCGGTCCTAGGGCTTTTATACTAGAGGGAGGGGTTGCTTTCACGTTGGTGTTTTGTCTGCCGAATAATGAAAGCCTCGTAATCAGTATGCTTCAGTGGAAAGTCAAGCGAACAAGATAAATAATGAATGAGGTAACATTCCAGTCTAGAAGAACCGACTAGCAATAAAGTTAAAGACCTAACAAACTCATAAGCCATAGTCGGTAATGTCAATTGTACTCAGTCGATGCCGCACACAGCTCGTAAACATTTGCCAAATATACAAGTAGATAATCTATAGGCGACATACTTAAAATCGGGCTCAGCATACTGAACTTATGTGGTACAAAGCACTCGAACCATATGTAGAGAACTTTGCTGAATATTCTCTCTCTAACTCGGCTGAACATTCATTTCGGGTACGTACATCTTGAACTTCGCATACAACAACTGCGAGCAATTTCGGGGACTAGCAAGACATCTTGAATGTAAGCTAGAATGGCGGACTTGTCTATTTCGGGCCACCTCGCTAGTGCTACGTAGATCCGGTAATAGAAGTTTCATTAACGTATCCGGGCTCGGGATTTAGCTCGGAAAGAATAAACGACTAGATATTTTTGTGCAAGCGCCCATGTCAATTGTATGTCAGAATCGTGTGATATTTTGCACAATTTATTTCAGCCTACTGAGCCAAGTGGACGCTTAATTGACTAATTTGCTTACTAACAGGTAGTGTAAACAGCGAATTGGGACCGGCACGAAAGCTGCTCCATGAGCAGTGGTTATGTACAAGTAATTTAGATGCGAAGTCAATAATCGGTCTTACATTCCTGTATTTGTCTTGTGTCATACAGTGTTATGTGAAAGATGCTCTTCTTTTTGAATACCTGGTGTCCATGTCGCGTTCCGAGTTATTCGATATAACCATCGGAACGACGGGTCGAGTCATGCTGACTGTCAAATAAACGTCCCGTCATTGTGGTAAAATAGTCGTTTATTGGCATCAGAATCGTTGACAGCTTCGATTCAGAAATACGCCATTAACTAATAATGATACACCCACAAGTTCGCGTCCGGAGTATGTGAAATCGGTCAAGAATAAACTCAAAGTAACCACCCTACTATCCCTTTCCAGGAGTTTGAAAATCTCATTTTTCTCCTCCAGTTCTTGCTTTATCTACACAAAATTTTGCACATGCACACAGATGGACTATCCCATTAAGAATATGTAAAAAAAATTGAGCTTCGAGGCTGTTGTATGGTAGAACTGAGAAATGCCAATTTTGATTACAGTAAATAGGTCAAAGTAACAAGATGTTGCCCCTTATCTGGGTAGATCGGGCAATCCGTTTACCCCCAAATTCTGGAGGAACATTTCTATATAGCAGGCCATTAATCATCCAAATTCTGGACTTTTGGATATATTTCTTGGAATGCAAAGTTAGAAACAGCATTTCTGTGTTCACCAAGAGTGACCGACGTGACGATTTTTAAGGCTCTGCCTCTTGTGCTAGCCACATTTGCCTACTCTGCTGTAACTGCCACTAGGGCGGAACATGAACATTTTGATGTGACTTTCCGTTACAATCGTTTCAATCTCCTGGAATTTTCGATTTGCGTGCGCCGAAAATGCTCCGCTCTCATCTCTCGTTGACTTTTTCAAATATTAATTTGATATTCGAATAGAGGGCACAATCCTACATCTTTGGCCAAGTTTGAGGACGAGAGAGTCAGTGGTCGTGTAAGAATATGTCAAATACATAAAAAAGCTTCAAACTCCTGGAAGGGGATAGTATGGACCCCCTAAGCAATGGTTGCGAGGAACCCGAAAAGACGTGAGGTGATCAGCTAACCTCAGAGCAACATTCGCGATGCCTCAGAATCTCTGAGTCTTCTCCACCATGCTCCAATCTAGTCATTCTTGAGCCACGGGAACTCAACGAACATACTTTGAGGTATTAATACACTCCTACAGTTTGCCTACGTCTATAAACATGTCCCTTTGCTTCAAGAGCGAGCTGCGAAAGAGATGTATGAAACTCCAAATCTTCTTTGTCGCAGATTTGCAGGTAGAACGGATCCTTTTAAGTTTTATAGATAATATCCTTGATCAATCTTTGATATCACAAATGTATAAACCTTATATCTTCGCTTGTAAGTAGGGGGGGTGGCAGTCGAACTTGTCATAATCCATACCTGGGATGACCAATACACGTGTACACCCCATAGGTTTGAGCCGCTACCAAACTGAAATTTACATCCAAATTGGCCCCTCATAACCCTTAGGCTGGGCCATCCACTGAGTGGGTATGGGTTGCGAAAAGTTTTTTTTTTTTTTTTTGAATCCGTTTATTATCGTGCAAAAAGCAGACGAGGTGCTAAGACGCACGGGAATAGGGGTACATCACTTTACGCTATAGTATTTACTGGGGCTCGAAAAGTCGAGGGCGGCAAACCTGTGCATATAAGGCTCCGTTTGGAAGGTGTAGGGAGGTGTAAAGTAGGGTTCATTATGAGCTGGAGAGTTATGACAGGTTCAACTGTAATACTACTACACCATCTCATAATTTTAAAACGTGTTGGAATAGGCCAATCCGGCCTGCGCTAACAGATCGAGTCTGGAATGCTCGGAGGGCTCGTCGAGTGGCCGCGCAGTATAGCGTTGCGGGCAAAGGTGTTGTCCCTCTAGCTACGAAAGCGCGCTAGCACACAAACCGTGTACAGCCGCTGATACGATCTACAGTAATAGAATCTAATCTAATCCGCGCTCGGGCAGCTCGGCCCAGATGGCCAGAACCTACTACTACAGTGTGCATGAGTAACGGCGAATCGATGGTCCCACGGCAAACAGCAACTGACGTGAATCAGTCGATCCCTCCTCAACAGTGTACGATACACAATGAGTTCCATTTTACCGTACCCTCATATATGCTTGACATGCGGTACACATTTTGCCAACCTACCACTACTGAGCTTCCATTGCTCCTATGTTCAGGGCCACGTCCCAAATCCATTCTATTGCGTACCCTGCGGACTGTCGTTCCCCGACAATTCAATGCTGCTTGTGGTATGATTTAGCCTGCTCTCTCTGAATTTCTAACCATGTATCATCCTCTCTAGCATTCTTTTTCAAATGAACACCGTCTAATTATGCAAATGAACCTTTTGACTCTAACCCAATGGAAGGCTATTACATTAAGGCCTGTCATGGATACAACCGGTTTGGATCCGCGTCCGGCCCGCGGTTTTTACCAAATACGGTACGGTTCGGGT
>JANCIO010000511.1:0-17308 GCA_027604855.1 Psilocybe subaeruginosa | reverse complement strand
CCTTCCTATTTCGCACTTCACCCTTTCAGTCACCTTATGCCTTTATCACTTCCTATATCTTCATCACCACTCTCCCTTCATTTACCTCGCCAATCCTTCATTTGATTCAACATATTGCTTCCACTTCCTATGTAGCTTATTCTACGCATCACACTCATTTTCACTTATACTCACTCATTCGCTTTTTGTACCTCAGCTGCTTTCTACATTTGCTGAGGTACACATACTTTTTCACTACCTTCGTATAGATGCTTACTCTTGTTCTGAACAGTGTCTAACATTATATTTAAGATAGAACAATCATATAGCTGCTTTCTACATTTGCTGAGTGTCTAACATTATATTTAAGTTATCAACAATAACAAATGAAGCAGCAATAAGTATGCAGTGTTCTCTGTGCTTGAATTTATGTTTTCAATATTCAAAGAGATAGCTTTTACCACTGTTGATGTTCGTTATCATCGTACGAAGGGGTGATTTGCTGACTAATAAAGCGGCAGATTCAACGGCTACACGGCTACACGGCAGTACAAGTCGGACACTGAAGCCCAAAAAGGTAATTATGCATGTAGCAACCCGGGTTGCTGATGTTGCCAAAATTCTTATTTAGCAACCCGGGTTGCATCCTACTAAAAGCATGACATTGAGACTTAACACAGTAAGTTTGAATTTACCAACACGTAACAATGGGTCCCGGAGATTAACATAAAAGACTCGGAGTCCCTATGCTACTAGTAGCACCTCTGAGTCCGAGCAGCCCGCTGTGGATCTGTTTCCTAATCTCAGACCGGTCACATTTTTGTCAAAGTCTATTTCATATTCACGTGGGCTTGCCGCTATTACCCCCTCGCACAGTCGTTGTGCTATGAATTTGCCGTGGAGTTTGAACCTTTACCGTGCCTTTATTGCAGACCAGTTGCGGACCGGATATTTGTTGACAGCAAATTGAAGCGGAGATCTAAATCCAGGGTGTTCCTGGCTTCGCTCTATGTTCGTTCCAACTATCAACGTTTTTTACAACCAAGTTTCTCCTATTTCCTCGAACATCCATACTATTTAATCATTGACGAAAGACCGTCTTATTATTTCCCAACCACAAAGCGGATACTGCATATGAATCCAGGTTGCCCTCTGATTTCTTCCATTCCTAGTTTCGACTTCCTTTGCCAAATCACACGTATAAACCATGTCCAGAATTTGGGATCCGCACGCAGGATGCTCTGGAAGGAGATGGATTTGTTCAGTGAGTAATTGCTCGTTTTTGATGTTCATGACATTTTTGTCATGTCCGACTAGAGTACACCACCTCGAGACATGAATCCTAAATAGTTATTCCTTACTATGTAACTTAATCGGATGTTGCAAGTCGGCCAGAAGGCATTTCGACCGAAGAATGGGCACCCTTGCTGCACCAGACGAAATACCACAATTATTGTTGGAATTGCTATAGCGAGATTATACTGTACCTCCATCTAGATAGGGGCCTCTAGCCCGAACTACGAATGCAAACATGCAACGGTCTCTCCAGCCTCGAAAGAATACATAATTTGCGTAAAACGAACAATTATGGAACAATAATCTGATTCACTCTACAGGCCTGCCCTTATGAAGAGAGATGTGGGCATTGACGACCTTGTATCAAGAGAAGCTGTAGTATCGGTGTGTGTGCTCACTGTGGGAGAGTATTCCCGCCCAATTTGATATCGCTCCTTGAGTTAGAACTTTCTCTCCGTTCCGTTCGCGACGTGATCTAGTTCACAAATGCTTCACGCCACAATGATATCCATCTCATCCTTTGATTATATTGCGATCATGATCTACTAGCCAGATGCTAACCTCCCTTTCACTCTCTTAGGAGCAGGCGCCTTGGCCCCCATTCCATTGGTCTCGTCATATTATGCCCTCTTGAGCGATATCTTTCAGGAGCTCAATGGCGCGCTCATGCCATATGGAGTCAGTTGATACAGCGGCATGCGTGTAACTTCTTATACTATCCTAGCATCCTGGCTTGTTCTGGGCTTAATCAATTTCTCTTGGCCATGATCACTTTGGTTCGAATTTCTATGTTCCTCGCTTGTGTGATATTCTATGGGAAATCTGTCAAAAGGTTCTGACCAGAACTCGGCACCGTCTGGCTGGGGTGTAGATTCGGGATTCGGTAATCTTCCCATCATCAAGGGAGAATCAGGAACCATATGGTGCTATAACGGTACTATCAGCACCCCTGCAGGGATACTTAATCTGGCTGAAATCCCACCATCGCACGTTCTTATAAAGTGCGAGAAGTTGGTTGATATTTTTCCTTCGTTGCTCGCCCTTCGCCCGAGTTTCTCCCCACCGCTCTTTTTTTCCGTTCTCCCTCCCCCTTCGAGTTTCTCCACAATGCGTTTCTCCACCATTGCTGTTGCTCTTCTCAGTGCTGTTGCTTCCGCGACCGCGTCGAGCCTCATCGCGCGTCAGAATAACTACCCAGGCAAGTTGTAATCTCTACACTCGTGCTAAACTCGCTCTAAACCCACCTTTTTAGCTTGTGCCCTCCCTTGTGTACAAAATCCCGATTTGGACGGCTGCGTGATGACCGACACCCATTGCCTGTGTACATCCGCCACATTCGTGAATAGCACCACCACATGTATCACAGGAGCATGCTCAGGCCAGGACCTCGAAGACGCACTCTCCTTCTCCCGTGGCTTGTGTGCAAAAGTTGTGCGTAGTCCCACTCGGTGGATTCCCCTTGTCTCCGATTGGTTGGATAGCATGCTTACCTATTTTTAACACTGCTAGGGAGTTACACTGACCTCGTCGATCAGTTCAGCCTCTCAGACGAGCTCGTCCACTTCGACGTCTTCCACTTCGACTTCTCCTTCCAGCGCCACCAGCCCACCATCAAACACAGGTGCCGCTTCCTCGCATGGAGTCAACTCCTTGCTCAGCCTCTTTGCTGCAGGCCTCACTATCTTCGCTCTGTAAAAAGTGCTTTTGAAGTACCTCGAACGCATATCGCATCGTACAGGATCGGTATTTATTTACTAAGTAACACTGCAACTATCGCCATAACATCCCCCCACCCCCACCCTTCGGTTCGACAGCGCGTGCGCATGACCGAGCACATATTTAACTTTGATCGTCGAAAGCTTTTGTATCGAATAGTTTATACCCACTCCTCCCTTCACCAAATGGATTTCGTTCTCGCAAACCGTGAAGATTGTGCTATCTCCTGGTTAAATTAAACGAATCTTACCCACGTCCCCTATTTTCGTCCCTCAATTTATAGTTCAATATGAAGACCTGGGTATTGCAAACAATCAACATTACAATATTCCAAATCTAATTTTACGCGTGTAACTGGCAGATTCTGTACAGTAACTTATACTTAAACAAAACAGCCTAGGGATGATCATGATCATGTTTAAATATGACTGAGGCCCAATTGAGGCCATAGTTGATCGCCGGTACGTACAGTACGAGATCGCAGGGCACTGCCCCGAGGTTCCGTAAGTAGTGGACTGGTGGAGGTCCTACTTGTGCGATGAGCTTGTTTAAAAATATATAGATCCAGCGTCTAGGTCTAATGGCAGTCCCAAGGGTCAAGTCACAGCTAAAGAGAACGTAGGATCTTCAATATTGTAATGCTGTGCTCATTGAGTCTATTCTGTCAGAAAGCGATAGCTAACAAAAAGCAACCCACAATTGTATTAACATTAAATCAGCCATTCTTCCTCCTCTTATGTACTAGTAAAAACATTAGGCAGAAAAAGAACCCCAACACACAATAATTACAGCAACACAATCAAATCGACGCGAACTGCTCTTCAAACCTCCCAAACGCAATCGCAGAAAGACACGAAACCTCTCGCATGTTCAGGATTTTCTATTGCAGATGCAAAAAAAAAAAAAAGGAATGAGATCAGCATGAAACCCAAAAAAAAGCAAAGTCAAAATAACAGAAAAAAAAACAACACGAAAAGCAAAAGCAAAACACAAAAGAAGGACGAAGACTCACATCGACCAACTCATTCGGCAGCCCCTCCATCGCGAGCTGGCTCCACCGCGCCAGCCCGGGCAACAGCCCCGCAAGCCGCACGCGCTCCCCCTCTTCCGCTCCCGCTCCCGCTCCCTCCTCCACCGCAGCGCGCGCGAACACGTTCCCCTCCAAGCCCTCGAACAGCACCGCCACCGCCCTGTCCAGGCACCCCTCCAGCACGCGCGCAAAGTCCGCGCCCGCGAGCACGCCGCGCGTCTCCTCCACGAGCGCGAGGAACGGCGCGTCGAGCAGCTGCGCGTACACCGCCGAGGGAGGCGGCGGCGGCGGGATGTACGTCGGCTGTAGCTGGGACGCGATTGGGAGTGCCGTCGTTTGTTGGTGTGACGGCCGCAGCGCGGATGGCTGCAGAGCGTTGAGCGGACTGGGATAGGCGGACAATGCCACAGCAGGCGAGTTTATGAACGTGTGCGAGAGCTGCGAAGACTCGAGGGACGCCGACGCATCCGACAGCTTGCGTTCGTGCTGTTGCTGCACCTGGGCGGAGGATGCGACGTGATACCCAGAGCCCGTCTCAAAATCCAGGTCAACATCAATATGTCTGCCCAGAGGATCGTCGAAGTCCTCGTGTTGGTGTTGATTGTGGGAAGACAATGGTGCAGATGCAGACGTGAACCCGCCTTGGAGCAGCACATGATGGATCGTCTCCGGTGTAGGCGGCAGCAGCGACGACAAGAAGCTATAAGTAACGAGAAACGGGGGAATGATAAGCAAAAAAAAAAAAGAAGACACTGAGCAGAAAATTTGTTTCAAACGCACTTGGTCCTCTTCTCATTACCCTCGAACGTAATCTCACACTCGACTCTGCGCCGCACGTCCGCGATGAGGCGATGTAGGTCTGCAGCTGTAAGCTTCGTCTTGAGCGAGACACTGTTAGTGAACATCAGAGAAAAAAAGACCGATTAGCGATCATTCACTCAAAAAGACAGAAAAAAAAGGGAGGTTGGGTAGAAAGAGAAGGGCAAGCAAATAGTTCGAGATAGGCAGCACGTAGCAAAAGAAGAGGAGAAGGAGAAGAAGAAGAAGAGCGAATCAATCAAAGAAACAGTCGCCCAAAAAAAAAATAAGAAGAAAACAAAGAAAGCAAGGGAACCCACCCATCAAACACCTCCTCGACGCCCCTCCTCACGCGCTCGCCCACATCCTTCCAGCCAACATGCAGCAGCCACCAGCTCATCGTCAGATACTTGCTCTCCGCCTCCTCCGGGATCTCGCCCGTCCATATCCCCCCCGTGTGGTGGTGGTGGTGGTGGCGGCCGTGCGTTGAGTTTCCCGCCTTGTGATTGCTGCTATAAGCGCCGCTCCTCGTCCGCGCTTGCTTTCCCGACCCCGAACCCGACCCCGAGCCCCATCCGAACCCCCACCCATCATCCCCGTCGTCGTCTTCTTCTTCATCATCTTCGTCCTCACTATCATCCCACGCACCATCAGCACCAGCCTCCAACTGGCTCAGCAGCTTCTCGAACCCTCCCATCCCTCCTCCTCCCCCTAACCCGCCGCCACCCCCGCCGCCAACAAGCCCCCCGACGAGCCCGCCCCACACCATCCCCGCGACGCTCGGCATCGCGCCCTCCACCCGCTCCCGCCGCCGCTCCGCCCTTTCCTGCGCGCGCACCGCGTGCACGTACTTCGCGCGCGCGAGCACCGCGAGCTGCAGCGTCGTGAGCAGGCAGAGCAGCGTCGTCGCGTAGAGCGTCGTGAGCGTGCGGGTTACGGCTATTGTATAGCATTAACAAATAGAGTAGAGTAGATATCAGGAAGGAGAGGCGAAAACACGCACTTAGCATTTTGACTTCGTTCCACAGCTCCGCTTTGCTCCTCCCATCCACACCCGCACCCACATGAGGGTATTCCGAGTCCCCAGACGCCGACGTCCGCGTCCCATCCGTGCCTACGCTAACCATACTCTCCGACTGCATTTCCATATTCGGTTTCATTATCATCGTCAGTCAGTTGGTTCTCAAAGCAAGAAAGTTGGGCGTACCATGCGTTGATCCGCGACACTGCTCCCGCTCGCATCCGTCACCGACGAGACGGCGGAGCTCGCAGCAGGCGAGCGCGCGCGCGCGTGCTCGATCACCGCTACGCTTGACCCTTCGCCGGCCGATGAGGACGAAGACTCGACGACCCAGCTCCGCGTCACGGACCCCGCGTCCGACACGAACGACGAGGAGATCCCGCCCTCGGTCTCGCGCTCGTTGTCGTTGTCGTTGGAAAGCGACGCGGACACCGACGCGGAGGGCGAGCCCCGGTACGAGGAGGACGCGGAGTGTGCGTTCGAGTTCGAGTTTGAGCGTGAGTGCGATGTGTGCGATGAGGCGTCGGAGCGGGTGTCGTCCGTCGCTGCCGATGGGTATGGATTGGGTGGGTACACCCCGGATGCGCCAGCGCCAGCGTCGACGAGCACGCCGTCAGCGGTGGAAAGGGACAGACTCGACGGCAGTGGTGGCGGCGGCGGAGGCTGGATCTGCTGGCGCGTGTTCCTCGCACGCGAGCGCAGCTGCAGCTCGCTGGTGATGGCGTCTATGTCCATGGTCTGCAGGACCTGCGCGGAGAGCGTGGGCAGGAGCGCGAGGATGGTGTATGAGGTGTCTTCTTGGGTTTGCAGGAATCGGGTACGGAGGCTGCAGGGAGTGAGGGAGTGAGGGGGAAAGAGAGGGAGAGGAAGGATGTTAGCTTGGGTTCGAATGTATAAAGCATATATACTGGGTATATTTTCATCGAATGGAATGTCAATGCCGACGACCCCTTTTTACACATCCATCCCGACTAGACACATAACACACACCACTATATCTTCTCCCAGAGCAAGCAAAAGAGAAAAAACACTCACACCTCACGCGCTCTCTGCTCAGTCTCCATCTTGACCCTGACATCGTCCAGTCGATCCCGCATATACCCACGCACGACGTACAAGCCACCGATAATCGAGGTGGTCTTGACGACAGCGTGCGTGAACGTCCGCAGCACGGTCTGCGGGGGCTGACCTGCGTGCTCAGGCATTCTAAGCTGTTAGCGTTTTGGGGGGTTAGAGCCCAAGTGCGATTCGTTGGAGAGAAGAGTCTCGAGGTGGGTTTTGGGATTTGGCGCTAATCCGTATGTGTAACACGCAGCAGCGGCAGTGCAAGAGCAAGAGACACAAAAGCAAGAAATCTAGCGTCTATCCAGTGTATCCCGAGCTCTTCTTCGAAGTTTACGAGGTTCCAAAAGGCCAGCAGCTGCGAAAGTGGTGGACGGATTGTTGGGGAGACAGACACGCCTGGCACCGGCAATGCAAAACGGTGGCGTTAATTTTGTCACATGTTTTACACCCGCCTGAGTTAATTACATAATATCTAACCCTTATCCCTCCTCAACCCGCGTTCTGTTCGTCTCTCTCCAGTCTACACGACACTACTTACAACTACAATGGTCCGCACCCCTCCCACCTCCCGCATCTAATATAACAAACTAACAGCAGTACAGGGAGGTGGATCACGCTATCCGTACCCTAAATACGTCTGGTCCCCCGCTGGTCCGTCCATCCTCCTTCCTTTCCACTGTGATTCTAACAACCCACAATCTCAAAAACAGGCGGCTGGTGGGTCCGACCCTCGAACTGGGCCTCCAACACCGCGGTAGCCGTCCTGGGCATCGTCGCCGTCTCTGCCACCGTCTGGAGCGCCAGTGCCCGGCTCGAGGTGCGTCAACGCCAGCAACTCAACTCTTCCCACTCGTCTCTCTGACCCGACCTACTTGCTCCCTACTCCTACAGAAACGCACCGTCCAGCCAGATAGATGGATACCCTCCATGCTCGTACGTCATCTCTCTTTCTCTCCCTCCTGCATATATGCTCATCTTAACCTGATCTGGTAACCTACAGTGGGCGAAAGAGTTCACCGACAAAAAGGACACCACCACCGAGACCCATTAACCCAACCCAAACCCACCTCACCGCACCTTCCACCCTCCGACGCGAAAAGAGCCAACCGACCGTAGATATCATTATTCACGCTCGTCTCGTCTAGAGTTTCACGGGTCGGAAATGTAGATACCGCAGTCCTACCTCTGCTAGGGTAGACTCCGTACCTGAACCGTCTGCCCTGTCCTGTTTCGTCCAATCATATAGACAATAAAACAAATTTCATAAACCTATCATCATTGAGACCACTTTTCACCATGATGATGATGCTCGCATCTCATTTCATTTTTTTCTCATACAAAAGAAAGTTATAAAACCCAATCTCAATACTAATATGAACACCCATCTCATCATGATCGAACCAATCTCTCCTCTTACTAATTCAAGCGCACACATATATACTAATACTTTTACCCCCTCCTCAAAAACCACCACCTCCCCTCTCAAAAAAAACCCCCTCCCCCCAAAAAAAAAACCCTCCCACAACTCAAACCCTCTCCTCCCCAACCCTCCACACCTCCAACCCGCCCTCCCCACAAACACCCACCACGCCCCCGCTCCAATGCACGCCCAGCACCTTCTTACCCCCCTCCACCCGAAACGTCGCCAGCGCCCCCTTCGCACTGCGCACGTCCCACACGCGCACGACCCCGTCGTACGCGCCCGTCACCGCCTGGTGCGCGTTGCCCGCGCACGCGGACACGCAGGAGGGCGTGGCGGGGTGCAGGAACGTTGCTGCTGATGCGGAACGCAAAGTGGAGGCGGCGGCGGCACGCAGGTCGTATAGCGACATCGTGCGGTCCGTCGACACGGCGAGGACGCTGTGCCCGTCGGAGGTGGTTGTCATATCCAAGAACGGCTTCTCCGAGGCACTCTAATGTAATATAACGTCCCCAATTTTTTGTCTTTCATGAGCAAAAAAATTCCAATGGCAAAAAAAAAAAAAGCAACAAAAGAAAAGAAAAAAACGCACAATCGTATGCTCACAAACCCCATACTCCACATCCCACATCCTAACCGTCGCGTCAAACCCACAGCTCAGCGCCTTCCGCTCCTCCTCTCTAAACACCGCCTTCGACACCCGCCCGACATGGCTCTTCATCACCGCCACCGGCGCCTTCCTCCTCGGCCTCCCCCCCTCTCCCTCTCCCCCTCCTCCCTCTTCCCCTCCAGCACCAGCACCCGCCAGCTTCCGCCGCTTATTGCTATTAGCACGCACACCCCCAACCCCCTCGCCCACTTCCACCTCCACCTCATCCCGCTCGGGGACGCCCGCGTCCCACACCCCAACGAGGCCGTCCCACCCCGCGGTGAGGAGCCGCGCGCCGCTCGGGCTCGCGGTGATAGAGTTCACGGGCGCAGTGTGCAGGTGCATCGTGGCGAGCGCCGTCGCCTTTGCTTTTGCCTTGGATGACGAGGAGGACGATGGGGAGCCGAGGGTGACGCGCAGGAGCTGCGCGGTGAGATCGTGCGACGCGGTGGCGATCGTGTACGCTGTCCCCCCCTCTCCGTCGTCCGCGTCCGTGCCAAGGGAGGAGGAGGATGAGGGGACGACGCACAGCGAGGTGATCGGCGCGGTGTGCGCGAGCCGCCCCACCACGAGTTTCTTGGAGTAGTCGAACGCGCGGAGGTGGCCGTCGTATGATGCTGTTATGAAGTATCTAAATACATGACATAAAAAATCAACAAAGGAAAGCAAGGATGGAGTGAAGGAAGGAGAAAAGAAGAAAGAAGGCGTACCCGGGGATATGGCACGACACGGCGGACACCCAGTCTTCGTGCGGGTAGTCCGACATTTTCTGCGGCGGCATCACGGACTCGATGTACTCGATTTCCAGGGTTTCTTCCTGTGCAGATGGAGATGGAGATCATGATGGGGTAGTAGTTAGTATGTGTTGAATTGAATTGGTTGTTGTATGCTTTGGAGATTTGAGAAGCATTGAAGATGTGAAGATTTGAAGAAAAAAGGGATAGAGCAAGCAATTTTTTGTCCGACTATAAATCACACCCAAGGCATTCTCGAGATGCACACACGCTCCGAAAAATCCCAACCCACTCCAAAAAAAGCCAACGCAAAATCCCCTCCAAAAAACTCTCTCAAAAAAACAAACAAAAAAAAACACCCACCTCACCAACCCCATTCTCCGCACACCACTCGCTCAAGCTCGTCCTCAGCACCTCCGCGCCCCTTACCAAAAAGTCAAACGGGACGGGCTTCTCCAAGCCGAGCGCCTTGTTGACGAGCTGCGAGAGCTGGTAGCGCTTCCACGCCGTTGGGATCATGAACTTCTGCGAGGGGAGCGGGTACTGCGTCGCGGTCGTGAAGGACACGGGCTGCGAGGTCTGCGAGGGGGGTTGGGATGCCATTTTTGGGTTTGTGTTGTGTGGGTGGGTGGAAAAGGAGGAGAGGGGGGTGTAGACGCAGTGCAGAGTGAGATCAGGTTGAAGACCTGGGACCTGGGTCTAAGGTCAAGAACTCTCTTGAGGAGATACCCAGATATTTGTCGTGGATTGAAAAGTTACACGCGAAGTGGACTTGAAGTTGCAGGAACTGAGAAACGAAACCGACGGCGGTGAAGCGCAACAAAAAAAGTTGGTCCCGTGATCCTATTAAGAACATGGCGGGCCGGTATCCCGAGAAGGCTGTGGCTGCCCTTTCTTCTTCCTCTTATGTTCTTGCTTTCTTGCTGGATTCTGAAGTAAGATCGCCAAAATAAGTACGCACTTGTATGGGACATACCTTTCTGATGGCCATCTTCCCAAAGTCTTTCCAGCAATTAGTACTCCCCATCCAGTGCACCAAATCGACGTCAGTTCAGTCCTTGGTTCCCTCTGACGCGAAATCAATGCGACGATGTGTCAAGCAGCTAGCGCCTTCAACACGGACGCGATCGGCCATATTATAACAGCTTCGTGTGGGAAACTGAACACGGAACGGGGGGAGCCGCAATAAGTTGGCTGAGGGTATCAGGGTTCTATCTAACAGTTCGAATCTCCACAGAGTCGCATTCACCGACGATCAGATTGCGATTCTGATCCCTTCAAGTTTTCCCTCCAATATAACGTATGAGGCACGGACTGTGGGTGCCAGATCTCAATGCACAACGTAGGCTTATGTTTTAACTTGTTTTTTCTATACCATCGCTTATGTTAAGCTTTACATACCCTAGTATCACAAAAGCGTGCATTTTCGAAGTCGCAGATGGTTCATTTTTGGATTATGGTCCCAATGCTTTTCTGAACTTGGACTGCTCAAAGGCTGGGATTAAATATCAAAATGGGACACAACTTTCCCTATTATGCGCACTAGATGACCAGGGCCTCTGTACTGAAGGAACAAGTATTTCTTCCAAGTCAGTACAGAAGACCGTCTTTTGTACAGAACTAAACCCGAAAAAATCTCTAGTCCATTTGCCACCGGATTCAGAGAAGTAGCGACTTCTTTTGCATATCTTAATCCAGGTCAGCCTCTTGATACCTGTAAGCATAACTGTTCCTCGTTTCTCAATTTAATTTACTGACACCAATTAGTTGTCGGTAACACGTTCGTGCTTCATCTATTCATCATACTGTTAAATACTCCTTTGTGATAAACACCTGAATTTTTGTCCAGTGGATGGTTCGTTCACGGAAACATGGGCGCCTGGAATGTCGTATTCTGAAATGTAACTGCACTCGATGTCACCTACACCTACGCATCGTCCCGCTTTATACTACAGAGTGCTACTCCAAAGTCTGTTGATGAAGCCCAGCATATGATGGCCGCTGGTTTCGACGGCCAGACAACGGCGATATCCCAGGCAGTGGACGGCGCAGGCTTGGATATCAGTACAACCTACGAGTAGGCGTACTCTGTAGAGCTTTCCAGGCAGATGCTGGCGCGAGGAGCGTTCTTACATGAGCCGAAAGGTGCCATCAGAATCCAGTCGGAGAATAACATTGTCGGTTCAACTTCACAAGCACCTCCTCTGGCGCTCTTCATCGCTGCTTTACTCTGTCGGAAAAATCCAAATTAGCATATCAGCACCTTACGAAGCTGATGAACTTAGCAGAACTGATCAAGCTTTGCACGAAGCCATATCAGCAGGTTGATCAGGTCATATAATCTGTTTGTATAGACGATCAGGGCTTGATCACTACACAAAAGCCGCCCACTTGTGAGCTTGTGAGAACATATCACGCTTCATCATTCAGGCCTACAGTTATATGTCTGAACCAAATTTTTTTAACTTGACTTATTCTACAGATTAACCTAAACATCTAGAAGATAAAAGTGGCTAGACTGTGGCCGTCAACCATTCAGAGAATGAAACGAAAAGCGAGTCCTCTTACTGACCTCAATTGGCCATGGTGCTCGACTTGCTTTACCTCATACAACTTCAGTAATGGCCATGCAAATTTAGACCTTGGCTATGACTTGGCTACACCCTAACTACGACAAGAACATGGCATGTCACAACCGAACTTGAACATAATAATATAGCAAACACGGTCATATGACTTAAGTTTCCTGAGTGGAGCATGTTGTAGTCGTGCAAGTGGGGCATTGGTGGAGTGTGGAGCATTGTGGGTTTAGGGCATGGGCTTTGTGTGTATTTAAGGCCGTCTTGAAATTAGATTCGGGCATCTTGTCCTGATTTTACTCGCAGCTAACTGAAAATTAAAGGAGCTTGGGTTAACAGAGGTAAGTTGTCATTTCTCCCTCAAGCAATCCAGGTGCTTACTATTGTTGGGACAAAATTGCAGCTTTGCAAACCCCCACACTCGGTGAGTCCCTTTCCACCTTCTTACTGATGTTGATGCTAACATCTTTGTGCGCTGCATCTTTCCGATGGTGAGTAAATCCTTTGATATTCCTCTTGAGTCTTTTCAGAGCGCTTGCTGATTTATACCTTAATCGGGCACATCTTTCTTACTCAGGGTTTTGTATTGATTAAGAATTCCTGTAAACTAGGTCGTAGCTACATATCTTGTACAGCTCTATATAAAAATACAGACAGTTTTTGAATATTTTATTGTGATTTCTGAATATTTCGAATCTTTTGTTTTTTTAACCAGTACAGATTGTATATACAAGCCCAGTATCTGGTACCAACATATATGAGATGATATTGCTGACAATGGGTGGTCAGTCTGACCATTCCGACAATATTATATAGGAAGATTACTGAAACATGTCAACCGGCCGAAAAGCTGATGGACTGATAAGTGTAGATGTGCTCATGTCTGTGCATATATTCTGATCTCGATTTTTCCGACATCATATTCGCGTATATGCCTTCCCTCGCTGCTCTCGCATCTCACGAAATTTAACAACTGAAGGATCTCTGTCTCTGTCTCTCTCTTTTACTTAACAAAGCTGTCAGATTCTTTGGATCACGTTAAGAATTTCCATAACAGCCTGGAACGTCAAATTCGTCGGTCTTGCAGCACTTTACCCGAATAACCCTCTGGTGGTGATGCAGACCATATATGGACGAACGCATTTCTGAAATTATTCAGCGCACATTGCTTCAAGAGATCTACTCTGAAGTCCTCGGCTTATATGTAAGTTCTGTAGTCGAATAGCAGGAGGGGGAGACTCACGTTCGTTCCTTCTTTGTAGTGTTTGGGACTTGTTCGTTATTGCATGCTTCTACAAAGCCACCGTTTACCTTAGCGCCTTTATTGACCCAGCCTACATCAAGCTTCCCAGTTTATACTATCTATACACCGCCGCCAGCATTTCTCTGTGGGCCATTTATGGCTTCTGGGCTAGCCAATTCGCCACCGGTCTCTGGGTCATCGGACACGAGTGCGGTCACCAGGCTCGTCGAACAACTTCTGGGATTTGAGGATAATGTCAATTTGTCGAACATGCAGCAATTCAAGGCCTGGCAGCTGATGGGTTCTTCAATGTTCTTCAATCCTTCTCAGCTCCATTCACCCAAAGCATTTCATCTTGATTGCCCTTTGAATATGGCTAATACCTCTGATCGAATTCCTTGAGCGCCGATGACGTCAAAGTTTCGCTCATTATCACTAAATACACATGAGACAATCGGACTCTAGTCTCTCTAAGGCGAAGATTGGATTAGGGCCTCACATTCGCGGGTTTACCAGCGGCCAAGCCCCGACCTCGACGTGTAATGGCTGCAGAAGTCTCTTTGAATAGTCCAATTTAACACGACGTTTGTTGCCTAAAATATTGAATCAACCCCATGGCATCATATCGTAAAGATTTTTCGCGTCACAGAATGTACTAAAACTACTTTAGATTAATTTGGAGCTAACAGACCACCCGAAGTACTAGAGCGACAGGACAAATGTACAGCGCAGTCCAACATGGAATACTGGAAAGAATACCTTCATACGAGGCCTATGCGAGGTATAAAAGGAGGACAATATCAGCTGTGGTACCTCAGAAAGTCATCTCTCTTCATTTGAAAGCCCTTTAGCGCACCCGAAATGAAGTTCACCTCGGCCATTGCTCTCGTCCTTGCGACTCTCCCATTCATGGTAGTCATGGCTGCCACCGATGCTGATGCCGCTGACTGCGTCACATTTTGCTGCGATGCCGTCTTCCAAGGCGTCCTACCCTCAGGAAACACCGGCAGTGAGCAGCTTGAATCTATGGCATTGCCTTATCTAATTGTCTTTGTTTTCAAAGTAAACTGCTTGCTCAGTGATGTTGACTGTATCCCATCGGGCAGATTCCTTGCTTGCTGTGAAAACAACAACGTATGCCGTCCTTCTAATCTCACCATCCAGTGCTAACCTTGATAATTTCTATTCAGGTTTTCACTCGTATCGGTAGCAACTGCCATTAAATGACTCAAGAGAAACTCGTCCAGTCAGGCGTCGATATCGAAGTAAAACATGCATGGAGGGAATAAAAGCAAAATCGTATATAATAATATACCAACTATACAAGTCTAAAACAACAGAAACTACTTTCTCGTCAAAAAAAAATGAATTGTGGAGTGTGGCTAGGTGTTGTCGCTTGCACATCACTCAGCTGACAAATTCTGCGGGTATTTTGACGCATCGCAATGATGCATACCAACGTGCGCATAATCCCACTCACATGAGCGTCTAATCCTTTATGAGCGGGTATTGCAGGCCGTAATGGAATTACGCGAGTTCGTAAATGCAGTATAGGAGACGGCTGTGGATTGGCATAGATAAATGAGGAACTAGAAGCGAATGAGTAGGTCATTGGCAGCGTTTTTTCCTTTAGCGACGGCGGCGGTCTGTGGAGGCGCAGGGGTTATCAAATCTGGTGCATGCGGCTCCACCCGCACGACCCCATCATACGCGCCCGTCACCACTTGGTGTGTGTTGCCCTCGCATGTGGACACGCTGGAGGGGTGTTGGAATGTTGTTGATGCGGAACGCAGCGTGGAGGTGGAAGAACGCAGATCGTATGAGGACATCGTGCGGTCCGTCGATACCACGAGGACACTGCCCATCGGAGGTGGAGGCCATATCCAAGAACGGCTTCTCCGATGCACTCTGTTGATTCATTCATTCAAAAATCTCAGTACCCGTTTCGAACAAAAGAAAAAAGAAAAATAAAGAACGCACAATTGTACGCTCACAAACCCCATATTCAACATCTCACGTGCGCACCGTCGAGTCAAATCCACAGCTCAGCGCCTTCCTCTCCTCCGTTCTAAAAAACCGCCTTCGACACCCTTCCAACACGGCTCTTCATAGCCACCACCGGCGCTTTCTTCTCGGCCTCCCTCCCTCTCCCGCTCCGTCTTCTCCTCCTCCTCCTCCATCCCAACCTCCTCATGCCGCTCCGGGACACCCGCATCCCACGCCCCAATGAGGCCGTCCCATCCCGCGGTCAGGAGCCGCGCGCCGCTGGGGCTGGCGGTGATTGCGTTGATGGGTGTGGTGTGCAGGTGTATGGTGGCTACGCCTTTGTTTTTGCTTTGGATGACGACAACGAGAAGGAGGTGCTGGGTGATGTGCCTAGAGTGACGCGCGGGAGCTGTGCGATGAGATCGTGCGACGCGGTGGTGATCGTGTATGCTGTCTCTCCCTCTCCGTCGTCCGCATCCACATCGAAGGCACGACGCATAGCGAGGTGATCGGCGCGCTATGCGCTAGCCGCCCCATCACGAGTTTCTTGGAGTAGTCGAACACGCGAAGGTGGCCGTCGTATGAGGCTGTTATGAAGTATCTAGAATTGCATTTGCATGAAATAAACCAGAAAATTTAGCGTAAGAAAGCAAGGATGGAGGGAAGGATGGAGGGAAGGATGGAGGAAAGAGGGCATACCCAGGGATCTGGCACGACACGGCGGACACCCAGTCTTCGTGTGGGTAGTCCGACATTTTCTGCGGCGGCATGACGGACTCGATGTACTCGGTTTCCAGGGTTTCTTCCTGTGCAGATGGAGATCATGATGGGGTAGTGGTTAGTATGTGTTGGATTGAATTGAACTGGTCATTGTATCCTTTGGAAATTTGAGAAGTATTGAAGATGTGAAGAAGAAAAAAGAGATAGAACAAGCAATTTTGCACGACCATAAATCACATCCAACGCATCCTCGAGATGCACACACACAGTCCGGAAAAATCACAGCCCACTCAAAAAAACCAACGCAAAATCCCACAAAAAACTCCTAAAAAACAAAACAAAACAAAAAACCCACCTCACCAACCCCATTCTCCGTACACCACTCACTCAAGCTCGTCCTCAGCACCTCCGCGCCGCGCACCAAAAAGTTAAACGGACGGGCCTCTCGAGCCCGAGCGCTTTGTTGACGAGCTGAGAGAGCTGGTAGCGCTTCTACGCCGTCGGGATCATGAACTTCTGCGAGGGGAGCGGGTATTGCGATGCGGTGGTGAAGGACATGGGCTGGGAGATTTGCGAGGGGGGTTGGGACACCATTTTTGGGTTTGTATTGTGTTGTGTAGGTGGGTGGAAAAGGAGGAGAGGGGGGTGTAGATGCAGTGCAATGAGAGATCAGGTTGAAGACCTGGATGTGAGATCAAGAACTCAAAATCTATGTATGTCGTGGATTGAAGTCAACTTGAACTTGCAGAAACTGACCCGACCTGGTGAAGCGCAACAAAAAAAGTTGGTCCCGTGATCCTGTTAAGAATGGGCCAGAATCCCGACCCGACAGACCCTTTTCTTCTTCCTCCGATTTTCTCTCTGAATTCTGAAGTAAGACCGAACGATGAAGATCGTCATAATCAGCACGCACTTGCTCTCATATGCTTTTTAGATGTTGTATGAGGCATACCTTTCTGATAGTTATCTTCCCAAAATCTTCCCACCAATTAGTCTGTCGGAAAAATACCGGTTAGCATATCCGTAGTTGCGACAACTGATGATCTTATCCGCAATAATCAGTCTCTGCGTG
>JANCIO010000510.1:0-17445 GCA_027604855.1 Psilocybe subaeruginosa | reverse complement strand
CGCATTTGAGATTTGACTCTATTGTTACTCATCAGTATAGCTACTGATTTGTGCATTATTGTCTATTTCTAACAGAGCAGTCTGATGCGGCATGTTCAAAGTCACATGACTCAAACATTTGTGAACCTGAGGCATGGATTCATTTCTTCCCACCCTTCATCTTTTCTTCCGACCACCCACCTTGCCTCTTCCCCCCCATCTTCATGTAGGAGGCTGTTCACAGCAGCCAACCCCCTGTCAGCCAACCTGGCCCAACGGAGGACAATGAAGACTGTGACAGTGACGACTACAACAAGGATGCATACAGGGCAAGGGCAAGGGCAACAACCAGGACCAGGACAACTGCAATGAAGACTGCAACCAGGACCACGGGGGCAAGGGCAAGCAGGATGGGGAGGGCAAGGGCAAGGGCAAGGGCAAGCAGGTCAGGGAGGACAAGGGTAAGGGCAAGCAGGATGGGGAGAACAACTGCAATGTGGACCATGAGGATGACAAGGGTGAAGGCAAGGACAACCATGCGCTGCAACCATACAGACAACATGAACAGATGCATACCATGATGCATACAGCCGACAACAACACCAACACGTATGGAAGGCAGGCACAACTGACCACGACACTGACACATACCTTGACAGGGACCATGTGTACGGACAACGACACAGCTGACAACCACAATGCCACCAATGTACCCTCCTGCTCCCCTTTCTTAGTCTTTCTTCTTTTTTTAAAAATATTTTTACTTCTTTTTGCATGTAGATAATAATGTAGTATATAGTTTGTTACATGAATTAAAGCTAAGATTGAAGTATTATCCTAGTGACCTAACTTCCTTAATATGGCTCCCAAGGCTTCCAAGAACACTGTGATTGTCTCTAACTCCCCTCCCAACTCTGCAATTAAACCAATGACAGTCCACTGGACATCCACTGGATATCCGCTGGACTCCACTGGACAGAGCACTCTTGGATCTGGTCTAATTAAATGCTGAGAGTCCGGTGGAAGTCCACTGGAAGTCCAACAGAAGTCCAATGGACTGGACAGTTCAGCCAGTCCACCTGTTTTCTGTCTTGAAGTGACTTGACCAGACTTTGACCAGAATTTGGCCAGACTCTGACTGGACTGGTAGCAGAATTTTGTCAAGTCCAACAGAATCCGTTAGATGTCCAATGGACTGTTCAGCTAGGTTCATTGGAATTGGCTGGGTCCAGTGAAAGTCCGTTGGAGTCCAACAGAATATGGGGGGCACTGTAAAGTACACTAAATATTGGCAAGGTCAGGAGATTCAGCTACTTCTATTGTAAGTCCATTTAGCTGTTAGAAATATTTATCACCATGTTGTGCGATTAACTGCATATTGCCAATCTTGATGGCACTTTTAAAGATTTTTGGCTTAAGCTTATTTTTTTCTAATGAATGAGTATTAAGCATACTTAATGCATCATCTTTATTAAAATTGCTCAAAGCCAATTGCTGCACATAGAAGGGATATTTAGGTAATAAGCAACAGCATCTCCACTCACAAAAAACCATTTTTATCTGAAGTCTATACACAGTTGGCTTGATCTTGTGAAGCAGTTTTTTGTACCATAAATAATAGAAGAAGCTGATTTTACAAATAGCTTAAGTCTTTTAGATGTGAAATTTGCAGCCAAATTAAATACAAACAAATGACATAGTATCATGATACTAAATTCAGTAGGCTGTTTGTGGATTTTCAGTATACTATGAAATTGTGGATAGATAGTCAAACATTGACTCATCCTCCAGTATTTTGGATTAGAAATAATTCAGTACATTAAGTTTGCTAAGGAAAAGATGTTCTTCTGCTGGGTTAGTGAGTTGATGCATCTGTTTTACTTTTGTTTTCATTACTGAACAATTTTCTGGAGCTCTGAACTGTCTTATAAATTGATACATATCAATAACGCCAACTGAGTATCAGAGCCGAAATGACCAGAAAATACAAATTGCACACAGTGAGAATGTTCTGTCATTGCAGAACACAACAGAGGCAGACCTGACCAAATCTCCAACTTTCCCCAGCCATCTAGGTCCAATGTCTTTAATCCAGGTAGATCCTTTAGAGCTTGGATAATTTCCACCAGTCTGTTCTGTGCTGGGTGTTTCCATGGGATTTGCTCCGCTACGGTAATGAAAACGCTCCACATTTCGAGAAGAAAGCTGGCCGGGTTTTTGTTCTCTATATTGTCTTCTCTTGAATGATTGAGCAGGAAGAGTTTGTCAAGATTCTTTGCGGCATCGGGTGGCAGGATTGTAGCCCCGGGTTGTAGACAGTTAGTGAGGATGTCGAGGACCTTTTCGTTAATCATTCATGGCTCGTCGTAATCCGAACTTTGGAGGACGAGTTTGAGAGGGGTTGAGTCAATCATGATGGGGGTAATGAAAATGGGGAGTTGGACGAGAGCTGTATATTACATACAACTTACTCATCAGGATCATATGATGCAGTTCGAAAGGCTGTGCTTCCTCGGAGTGTTCTTCCCTTGGAGGACGAGCTTGAGAGGGGTCGAATCAGTCATTATGGGAGTACTGAAGATGAGATTTGTATATTATTGACCCTTTGCTGATGATCATATCATCGCTGTGGTGTGTGATTTGAACGGCCACTTCGGGGCGCTCTTCCAAAATTACACATTACGATGTCGAAGAGCCAAAATTACCGTCGAATGTTCTCGTGTCTCCATTATAGGCACGGAAAGAGCGGGGTACATACTATATATTTGATTTCCTTCAGTACAATATCCAACAAGTGATATCCAAGCAACGACTACGTGTAATCTACCATCGACTCGTGCTAATTGTTTTCTGAGACTGCATTTTGGCATAACGCTTTTACAGACTTGTGGATGACTTCCCACAGACCACGGGCTTCCGTTCAACCGCTGTTTTTCAGAGTCGCCTAGAACTATACACCCCTTACACATCCCAATTTTGCACGCCCCTGTATGCCCTGAATGTCCCTACTACGGTATGAAACCTGTGCCCCCTTGGAATGGTTGTGAAACGAAGCATTGCGAATGTTGAGCACGAGCCTATTGGATAGTATGCAAGGAAGTGCAATGCAGAATCCCGCTGGGATTTGATCTAACCCTCGCTAAATAAAATCAGAACAATTAGCTGTAGTTATAATAATGTCAGAAACAATAGTGACGGACCCGAACGGTGATCCAAAATACCATAGTGGTAACGTATGTTGCTCCAATTCTGTATTCATTCATTTTCACTTTCGTATAAATGGGAAGAAAAAGTTGCGATGCCTACGCTATGAAGTAGATGAGGGAGTCTCGGAACAAGATATTGACCAGCTGACGCCCACTTCGAAGAAACGTCGAAGGGCATCCCCCGAGTCCGATTGATTTAGATATCTGCACTCCTCGAAACAGGGCTAGCGCGCATAGTAATGCTTCGAAGCAGGTGATCGGGATCCAGAAGGTGTAGAAATGCGTCAAGGTACTGACTAGTATGCAAAATTTTCCACCAGGAATTTGTAAAGCTTTTGCTGGAGATGTGATCATTGTGATTAAGAGAGTAGAGGTGTTAATGTTGTGTTAACAAGTGTTCACACCTTCGAGGGTTTCCATTACCAATCCCATTATGACTGCGCATATTGTGGAAGAAATGAGAAAGAATGTCAGAATGACGGCCAATATCTGCTTGTTCAGTCGGTAGAGGGCGTATATCCTGATCTGCAGGATTCCTGAGGTGGACGACTATGTAGGTAGTATATTTGCATTGTGGGGTGTAGACGTACCTTCAGCCATCATAGTAACACCTATAGCTGACCACCCTTGCCATCGAAAGAAACTGTGGCCTGATAACAAAATAGAACACAGTAAGCGGGGACAAAGCAATAGAGTCGCCCAGACTCACAACTACAAGGAAGAGAACAGATATGGCGTCAGATCAGGGAATGATGTGATTGCTGTAACTTAGCCTACAGCTGACAGGTAGATATTGAGTGACTGCTCTGAATAGCAGATATCAGAAACGTTGATTTGCTTACAGAATCACTGATGGTTGAAGAAGAGAACACTGATGAGAAGTAAGCATGCATCTAGCTCGGGTGAACGTGAATTGAACCCCACTTACCGTAGCTGTTGAAACTTGGTGGCGTCAATAAAATCAATCACGATATATAACTTGCGGGGATTGGTCAGGGTCTGTTAAATGGTACCCACATCACGGCAGCCAACACATAGTATCGAATCTGATAGGTGATAGATGATTGCTCGTGACACAAAAAAAATAGAAACTTGACTGGTACATACGCTCAAGAATAAGACATTTCCCAATGACCAAGAGCCCATCTGCATCAAAAATTTCAGAATTTACTTGAAGCACACAGAGAATGGGATATACCCAGATCAAGTTGACCTAGCCCAACAATTAGTTTAGAGCGTTCTTCGGCTGTGAAAATGCCTGCTAAAAGACTCACCTCTTGATCAAATGTAATTACTAGCAGACAAGGTCACTCGCAGTTAAGACTCTCGCGGACAATAATGAGACGCACAGTGATCAAAAACAATGATGCATTCCGCAGACACTGGGAAAAAGCCAATGAGCCGACACGGATGCATGTGCTAGGGAAGAAGTACACATTTGACGTACACTGGGCATATTGGGTTACTTGGATGTCTCGGAAAGTACTGAACAGGGTAGCGTCTGCCATTGGATAGTCGCGGGGTGGTTTACTCAAGAGTACCAGTGAAAAGAGCGGAGTTTAAGTATCCGCGAATTGTGTTTGCGTGCAACCATCACTGGGGTTATTCTGATAGTTGCAAGATCCTGATATCGGCACGGAGGACTACAGTGACTTACCTCAACTAGATAAAAAAAGATATTTTCCACATCTCTCGACAAGATGCTATCAGATGCTCTGGGATGCGTTGCACCTCTTCAATAATTATTCACAATATAGACAGATTTCCTGAAGCGGGACTGTGAGATGCTCCAACGATACAGGTCACTGGCATTTGATTATAGTGTTTTGTTTCGATGTTGATGAACAAGCTATGTATTGCGCTTGAACAGCCATTCCAGTTGTGGTTCTAAAAGACCGACCGGATGATCAGCCCCATCCACGCTCAGACCTCTACACAGATCCACAGCGCTCAAGTAATTATACATTGATCTGCGCTGCCTCGCCGTGCGCGTGCACGTGCCAGACTGACGTGTGTCCAGTGAGACCTTGAAGAGTTATACTGGACATCAAATCCGATTTCATTTCCTGGATGAAGAACACACTGTGGATAGTACTGCACATATCTTACCCGATAACCATTTACATTCAAAGAGAAGGCCTCCCCAAAGCAATCTATGTTTGTCCGCAAGTTCGCACGTTATTTGTTCATCACATAGACTGCATTGAGTTCACACCCTGTCGACTTGATACCGAAGTGTGTATATTTATCCCAGGAGCACAAAGCCCGCCAATTGATTTGAAAGATATAAAACGAAAGAGGCAGTGATTTTGTGTTTCAATATATGTACCGCACGACATTGGGATAATATGACTAACACACAAATCAGTAAGAACTACTGGCCATATCGAGACTGATTAGGCGAGGACCTACAGTTATCAAAGACTAAGAGCATGCTCGAAGCTCCTATGTATGCAGTTTGAGTGTCTAAATTCAAGCCACGGCAGTGCCCATGGAACACTTGGCACTCACAATGGGCATGGCGTCGGCATTGATGAAAAAATTTGAATACTAATGACCCAAATATGGACATATTCTGCGAGCTGGGGTGAGCCATATCAGGGTCTGGGAAGGTGTCGTGGATGGATGGCAAGGGGAGGGATGGGACATATTCAGATAAAGTCCAGGCTCCATCATTTAATATATGTAGAACTGACACAAACCCACGACCGAACGCCAACGTCCAGCAGTCGTATATAACAGTTACCCAACCTATTGGGGCTTCTGGCTAGGTATTTGGCTGCAGAATCCATCGATTTTTTATCTCATGATCAGCGTTCATTATGCTTTGGCCTCACTGAACTCAACTGATTACAACTCGGCTATCGACTGAGGGTGCAGTGAGCATCTGATCAAAGATAAGGCTGTCTTTCGGATCTACAATGAATGCAATAGAGTCAAAGTTTGCAATGCAAATTACAGATAAATGGAAACACTTGCTTGTGTTGGTGTATGTATAGAGTTACGATTCCATGATAACAACGGTACAACGTTCAACCTTCGCTGCATACTGCGGAACTGCCTCCATGTGCTGGACATTCCGTTCAACCTCATGGGTCATAAGGTATGCGATTCATGACGAGAAGGTACCAGGTGCGGTCTTCAACACCGCCTTGACACTCTTTCTCTCATTGATGGCCCATGGCCAATGGCTCCATGCTCAATCTTCCTCTCCTCAAATTTTATCATCGGAGTGGAAAATCAACGGACAACAATCCGCACACTAAAAGATTCTTTACGCTCACAAAGTGACGCAGTGTAGTCCAACTCCGTCCTCTTTATATGCATCCTCCTTCGTGCCTCGTCTGCAACTGCAGTGGCTTATTCGACCGCTTTTGTTCCTCTCAGCTTCTTAAATAACTATCGTCATATTAATATCAGCCTGGGGTTGATCGCTCCTCCGATCCTTTTCTTGGCTCAGGGCAGATCCCACCAGGTTTCCGTTTCAACTTCAAGGACTCGCACTTGAGTACACCTTCCTCTATGTACGCTGCCTTTGGGCTCAGTACTGTGCCTGGGATCTTTCCATCCATGATCGTTGAAAATCCCCCAGGAAGCAAACGACTCCGACTATCGGCAACCTTCAAGATCCTCCCCCGTTCACACGGTGACGCAGCAGTTTCTTTCAGCTCGTCTGGTACTGAGCTGCCCCGAGTCTTCCTGGGAAAGATCTGCAGTACCATCTTGATCAAAATCGGAGTTCAGGCATAATGTTCACTACTCTCACGTTCTGGATCCTAATGCACGACTTCAGACCAGAGAAACTACTGTATAATGAAGCTTCTCTTATTGGACACTAAACATCGATATTATATTCCTTATAAATCCGCTTGTATATCCTTCAATATCACTCCTAACGACGATACAATGCAAACTAAACTGGACTGCAGCTGAACGAGCTCGCCTGGTCGTTAAAGTTGACATTCCCGCCAGTTCCAGGAACCGGCGTCGAGAAGCTCCAAGTTCCGCCTTGCAAGATAACCTGGGAGCCCCCTTTCAGAGACAAGCAACCAGCGTCGCTTAAGTTTCAAATCCCAGTATGAGACCAGTATGCTCTATAAGACGATAAAGAAAAAGGGACGTACGCGAAGAAAGTGCACACGAAACCACCTGGGACAACAACGGCCGACGACTCCTTGTTGAGGAAGCTGAGCCCGCCAGTGAAGTTGACGCAGGAGTCGGAGACGACAGGGATGGTCACGCATCCGGTCCCGATATTCCCAGTACACACCTCCACGGTCGGAACGCTATTCTATTGTAATCAAGTGTATTTAGTTGAAAGTCGTGATAAATTCGGGAAAAAATAACGCACTGCTGCTCTTTTCTCAAAGACGTTGTTGGAGGTGGGTACAGCACTAGCAATGGTAATCATAGAGACGATTGCGAGTACATTGGTGAAGATTGCCTTGGAGAACATTGTTGTTATGCGATAGTTTGCTTTGAAATTGTCTTTATCTTTGGGAGAACCCTTAGAGTGATTCAGTGAGCTGAAGATATGCGACCGCTCACTTGAGCTTATATACTGTGGTCCCCTTCGCATCCCTGAATGTCTTGGAACTGCTTTCTGCGTTAACATTTTGTGGTTGAATTTATAAAACGCCGAATCGCGACAGTTGAAGGGCCTTGACACATCTATTAAACATACCGGGCAGCAAGAAACGCCTGTGTACATTTTTAGCGATGCTTGCATCCAAAATTCTCACACACTAGTTTTCTTCCCAGAACTTGTCTTACTTATGATGTTCACCGCCATTAAATAAAAATTAAAACGCGGTTCGGCTCATGTACACACAATATCCTTGTTTGCTCCTGTTCCAAGTCTAAACTTCAACTAGTTCATAGTCTTATCGCCGGGTTATTGTCGATTCCAGGTGCCTATTGACACGGTTGCGAGAGTGACCAAGCTCAAGTCTCCAGCCACACGAGTAGGATGTCTTGGCGTCTCTCTTCTTCTCATGTTCACGCGAGGTTCACGGCCATCACTATAATCCGTTGAGATTTATTTCGATAAATGGATAACCTCATAGTAGTGATGCTTATCATCTCTTTCATTATGAATCGATTTCACATGTCACAAACACCAGTCAGCTAAATATAACCACTTGTTCAAAATTAAATGTCGCGGACACAGAAAATGCCGTGCGATGTGAACTTGCAGAAGCTTCAAGTGGGAAAGACGCCGGAAAGGACGAACGCCTATTGCCTTGGATGGAGTTTCTCGATCTGTCGAGCATCGAACTGCCGAGTCACGTTCAGAATCCCGACAACATGCAGACAAATAATCAAACCTCTTCATTATGAATCGAAAATAACATGTCAGACCGCTTATGTAGACTTAGTTATCCAGGTTTCGATGGAAAGCCGAGAACAAATTGCTGATGCCCATGATGAATACTACAAGATTTGGTAAAAGAGCCAGTGGTATTAGACATCCGAGCGTTCTCCTATGAATAATAACAACGTAGATGCGGATATGGGGTTCTGAGGTGCTCAGACGATGGCGTACATGAGGCGGTGGATATCGAGACTGTTGGTGACAGTCTATAATTTCGAGTCCACAAATAGTTCAAGTGCATGATGACAGTCGGGTGGATTTGTGTTTGGTGGGATGGTACTCTGGCAGGCGTAGGGGTTGTTGAGAGCCCTAGATATTGTTGTGGATTAGGTATATATGCTATGGAAGAATAGGCGAGCAAGAGTGATCTATAGCGGAGAGGATGAGGATGAACAACCTGACGAAGTCGAAGGCGTATGAATATCCGTTCTCGATGACGCACCTCACGTACCTGCATCGTCCTTCATCAATACTCCTATGTGATCTCTCATTCTGTTCCAGAGTGCCTGCATTCTTACCATCTGGAACAATCTTCAATCGATGTATGCCGTAGAAACCGCGTATCATGTTCTGAGTCCTTGGCGCAATGTCAAACGAGCTCTCTCCTCACTTCTACTGAAGATTGTACTACCTCGAATCTTTGGATCTAGAAGATAAATTTGAACTTACTTTCATGCTGGATTTGAAGAGGCAGAGTATCGCGGTGCTATATATTAATTTTGCATTCTGGACGTGGTTTCTCCTGGGGTTTGGTGAGCAAACGATACGTATATATGCGTCCAGAATAATGGTAATGAGGAGACTGGTTCGCGAATTAGAATCAAGCTCAGAGTATTATACATTATTATTCGTCAAGAAAATGAATGACACACCCTGAGTTGTTCCATACTGTACCCAAACAAAGGAAGGTAGGTGCGACAATAATGGTAGAAGTACGCGGGAAAGGGGATTTGTGGAGAAGAATGGGAAGGGGTAAGGTTTTAAGATGCACTGTTCATTTGTGAACTTCATAAGTACGCATATGTACAAAACAATCTTGATTTCTACAGTGGAGGTTCACTGGAAAGGGACTCGGACAGAAATAAGAATCCTTTGTATGATATTCTGTCCTCGAGAAGTCGGCTCCGCATGCCCATTCGCATGCTGGATATGCGTTGTGGGATGGGAATTTGGCTGAAATAAGCCATTGTACGTGTGTGTATCGAGGAAGAGGTAATCAGGAAGAGAGGTCGGAGGCGGGGTAGATTATCTGACAGTTGTAATAGGTTCCGAGTTGTGCATGTTTCGTATACTATGACCTTTGAACGTTAGTTAAGAAGTTACTGCAATCCAAAAATGACATACCTCGAGTACACCTTGGCAATGAGATTTGTCGAGTGAGGCGTACGAGATGCAGTAAGGGAGCACAGTCTTTTACTCGACAGTCTAAGAATATGATGACGACTTCATAAATTTACTTGATTTTTACCATTAGAAGGATGTGCAGAAGTCAATTAGATATGTTTTAAGTACTGTCCCGAATTTGAAGACCTTGGACATGTGGGCCATGTTGGCCTTTGATCACGTTTCGACCTCCCCTAAACAGTATCAAACGATCACAACAACGTCCGACATGCGATACCACGCTCATCTGAACCACGAGATGGGTGGTATTCAATATGCATTTGTTTCTTTTCTGTGCCATTTTAGTTCTCCTCCGTTTATTTTTCAACCTAAAAACTACTTTCCTATATCTCAACAGGATGGTTGAGATCACACCAAGCTAAGCAGCTCTGTGGCAGGGCCGTCCTTTCGGAAACCCACCATGGTTCCTTTCGTCCTCGTCCTAGCCGCCTGTCTGTAAAGCCGCTTAGGGCCTTTGGAGAGCTTCAGATACGACCACCCTCGACTTTTCAGCAGAGATAAAAACACCATCATGCACATCTCACCTCACTCAACCCCCCCCTCCCCACCTCACCCGATCCATCCATCCATCCATACCCCCCACCTCACCCATACCCGTATCCACCCATAACATAACACGGCACACCGCATCATACCCTCACCTGCACCCTTTGCGCAGCCTCTTCAGCAGCAATCCAACTCTCCGCCCTCGAATGCCCTCTTCCCGGCGCTCTACCTGTACCCGCTGAACGATACCTGGGCACCAAAGCACATCGCCCTCACGAATTTGCACCCGAAGATCGGGCGGCAGACGAGCTCGAAGACGGCGCCTGGGGAGCGGAATTGATTTTTTGATAGGAAAGTGCTAAGCAGGCAGCATGCGGAGTTGTGGGAGGAGGGTGGAAAGGTGCGTTTTATCGGCTTTTTCTTTTTCTTTTTCGGTGGACTGACATATAGATATTTTTCTTGGATGTTTCGTAGATTTATATTAAGGACATGAAGAGCTCGAATGAGGCCTTTATCAATGGCGAGAGGCTGAGCAGCGAGGGACACGAGTCGGATCCTTTCAAGCTCAAGAGCGGTAATATCATCGTACGTCCTTCCTTCCTTCCCCTCCTTCCCCCTCCTTTTCTTTCTGTCACCCTGCTCACCGCTCCCTCTTTGATAGGAATTTGACATCGACATCTCCGGCGAAGACAATTAAAGCAATCATCCACGACAAAGTTGCCGCGCGCGCCGTGTGCATGTTCACCGAGCAAGATGCACAAGTCGCCGCCAGGGAGAAGCAGCATTAGCGGTAGCACCAGCAGATGCATGCTGGCTCTGGTACAGGTGGGGGCTGCATGGGCAGCAACACCCGTATGTTACGGGCTGGGCGGCGTTGGAGGCATCGGCGGCAGCGGCATGGTGCGATTGGCGGTTTGGGAGGGCTGAACGGCGACGGCGAAGGGGACAACGGCGCCCAACAGCAGACCCAGTAGAACTTCCCCTCCGCCACCCGCCCACTCCCAAGCGCACGCTCAAGCCCGGTCCCACCAACTGCGCCGCCCGTAGTTCGCCCAGGGCCTCGGCTGCATGGGCGGGATTGGATTAAGACCCCCGGGCTTGACGGGCTTGACGTTCGACGCGATGTTGAACAGGCTGCAGGGCGAGGTGCAGAAGAGCCGGGAGACGGGGGTCGCATTGGGGGCTGTTTGATGGGCGCGATGGGCGAGGTGGGGGAGTGAGTTTTTTTCTTTGCTTTTTTTTTTGTGGTTGAATTTTTTTCGCGGGCATGCACTTTGAGTGTTTTTTTGCCGAGCTATCTTTCCTTTGCACTAACTCTATTTTCGTGGGGAATATTTTCTGACGATTTTCTACTTGTAGCCTGCGAGTCTTCCGTCGTTCCCGGTGCATGTTCCCGCCTATACGCGCGCTGTCTCCGGATATAGCGCAACTGCTGCCGCCTCCTTCTCAGCCTGCTGCCGCTGCTGCACCTGCCGCTTCCGGAGGCTCGGGCGCAGGATCGTCCACAGCGCTGTTGCTGTTCCGGCCTCGATTTCAACGGAGGCGGGCAAGGAGCAGGGGATGACAGAAAGAGCAGGGACGTCCACGTCCACGTCGCCGCTGTCTGCAGCAACAACTTCGGAGCGAGAACAATCCACATCCACTGCGTCAGCTACCGCCAGCTCCCCCCAACCCACCGCTACTACCGCAAGCGACAGCGCCCACGCCCCCGCGCTCTCAGCGGGCATCATCCAGGACTTGTAGTCGCATGCGCGGCTCGCGGGCCACTCGGAGCGGGTGCGCCAGCTGCAGGGTGTGCTGCAGGAGCAGGAGGCGATGAGAAGGGAGATGGGGGTGTTAAGGGACATGATTATGCGCGGGGCCGGGGCCGGTGGGCTTGATTGTGGACAACGTGGACAAGAACATGAACAACGTGGGCATGAGCATGAGGAGGACAACGAAGAGCACGATAGTGAGGAGGGAGAAGAGGAGGATAGCGAGGAAGATGATGACGATGATGATACGAGGAGCATCTCGACGATTGTGCCCCATGAGCTGGAGAGCGTGGAGGAGGAGGAGGCGGAGGAGGCGGGAGGACCTAGGTGTCGGACTCCGCATCCTCGCCCTCATGCGATTCCACCCGCCTCCACGCAAGCGGCGAACTCATACGCGCCCTCCTCGCCCGATCGCTCATGCCTATGCCTAACATAGACGGCTCAGGCGTCCTCGGCCGCCCGAGTCCGAGCCGGTGTCGAGGCTGAAGCCGGGAATTACGAGCAGCGCCACGCAGACGCGGACCTCGAAGGAGCCGCAGCACACGAAAGCAGCAGCGACAGCAGCGACGTGCTCAAGCAGGAGGTCACGAGGCTCGCCTGCAGGTGTCAAGTGCCGTCGCGCTGACAGCGGCGCTGGAGCAGCAGCATGCACTCGCGCAGGGCACGATTCGCGGATTCGAGCGCAAGGTGGAGGAGCTGGAGGGGTTGTTGGGGGGTGCTGCTGCTGCTGCTGTGCCAGACCGAGACCGAGACCGAGGCGGAGGCAAGCCCTGAGCAGGATGACGATGACGCGCTCACACACCCTCGCCGAGAAGGTGCAGCTCTGGAAAAAGGCGGTCGAGCGCCAGTGGAGCGCAGTGGGCGAGGAGTGGGCGGATGAGCGCGCACGATTGGATAGGGCACGGGAGTGGGAGGCGCGGGCGCGATTGGTGGAGTTTGGGTTGGAGCGGATGAGGGTTACTGAGGCTGCTGCTACAGGGGCAGGTATTGGAGGAGGTGAGGGAGAGGAAGGGTCTAAAAGCCATGCGAGGGGCGGGTTGGTGACCCCGCCGAGTCCGTGTTCGCAGAGTTCGGGCTCGGATTCTGGAAGGTATAAGAGGAGGAAGAAGCGGGCGGCTGTCGCTGCGGCTGCGGCTGCTGGTAGTGGGAGTGGGAGTGCTAGCAAAGGCGAGGGCGATGGTGTGGTCTCTGATGGCGAGGAGGAGGCTGCGGCAAAGGAAAAGCTGTGGTGGGCATTGGAAAGGTGCTGGATCCAGAGAGGAGCCATCGGTGGTGTTCAAGCTGTCGGAGAGCGTCACGTCATCGCTGGACGACGGAGAGTCCGCGAAAGGGCGCCATCATCATCCTCTGAGCGTGGATTCGCCTGGGCTGGATCTCGACGGCGATTCGGTTTCTGGCACCACGCCGACGAGGACGATGACATTGAACAGGGAGATGAAGAAAGCAGGGCAAGTGTTTTTTATTCGACGTTTGCGAAGGATGCGTTGCTGATTTTGTTCTGGGTCTTTGTTTCTTTTTGGGTGTGGGTGTGGGTGGGGCTGGTGTTTGCTTGGACGGTCGTGCTTCCTTCGTGGGCTTCTTCGATGTCCTCGTCGTCGGGTTCTTCACTACCGACTGCGTGGGTTTCATCGGTTCGCAGCCACGTCGACTTGTCAATGTCATCATCGACGATTTGGGATTGGCTCGTACAGGCGCTCAACGGCGAGCTCTCGTCGTCGTCGTCACATGGGAAGGACCGGGACGGTAACAACAGCATCAACGTGCAGACGGCGATGCGCGTGGTGCTGCTTAGCGTCGCTGCTGCGGCTGTGTTTTGGAAGATCAAGCCCGAGTAGATGGTGGCGTTCGCCACTCGTTGTCCCTTTCCCTTCCCTCTCCCTCATTCTCTGCTTCCGCTGTCATCACCCGTCGTCACCACCTCGTCGTTGCACCGCCGTATCATCGTCATTGCGTCACATGCATGGCCTCCCTGTCCGGCATTCCCCAAAAATTCCAAAGTCAGTCCCCAATATTCCCAAAACGAACGACATCGACATCGACATGGGTTCGATAATCGCACTTCCACGACATGGTCTTTTAATGTTACATTTGCTTCGCTGTTTTCTTTTTTTCCCTTCGCTTTTTTGACCTTGTTTTATTTTGTTTTTTCCTGGTAGCCTGTTGGTCGTTGTCGTCAGGTGTCTGTGTCGCAAAGACAAGTCATTGTTACCTTCTTGCTCGAGTTTGTGTTTGCCTTGGAACGTCACTTGCTTTTATTTGGTTGTTCACATTTGCCATTTCTTGGAGTGATATATGCCCTCTTGTTTCGCATGTTCGTCTACACTCTCCTTTATCTTATTAAAACTGCATGTTTCTCTGTTCCTTTTTAACTCTCAGACAACATTAATAACGATACAAATGAAATTCTGTCATGACTTGAATGTCCTCGGCCTACTGGCTGATTTGACTGATGTACATGTGAGAGAAATGATATGTATTTGGGGTAATTTCGTGCGCAGTTTTCGTGAGAGTAAGAACTGCATTCGTGAGAGTCAATGGGAGTGGATCTGGGCAACACCTCTTGAACTTGTACCACCATCATCTCTCAACACCACTTTGATATATTTCCTATTACACCAGTCAAATCTTTATGACAGACTACAGTGAACTGTGTGTGATGATATTGGAATTTTACAGATGTTCAGCATCTCAATGTATGTCTGGTTTTGATACCTGATACATGATATTTGTTAATTGGATTTTTAGTGGATGCTATCATAATGTCTGTGTATATTGTGTTTGTCTTGATGGAAATTGATAATGTATGTGAATTAGCAGTATCTGTAAAGTATTCACCAGTCTTCACTGTCTACAGACCTCTATTTTTCCAAAATTCTCAGAAGTGACTGAATGGGTAAAGCTGAGGATGAGGTCAGAAGGTGAAGATTGGCAAGAATGTAAATTGAACCTGGTCACCTTTATTGTGTAAAAATTACAATCATTTTGGCTTATATTTTGCTATATTTAAATTATACTGCTCTTTCTTTTTATAATGCACACAAATATGAGGACAATAATTGGCTACAGGGGATGGAATTTAATCCATGCACTACTTTACTGACATGTTGCTGCCACTAAGCCACTGCTGCCACTCTCTTGTGGCATGGGTCTTAAACAGATTAGTGTATCCAAACCATATCCAAACTATATTTGGCAAATATCCATGGTTTGGATACTATCTGGATAGATCTGAGTTAGTCTCTAGCACAGCAGAATGTGACTGACCTGGGGTGCAGTCTGCACTAGTTGTCCTGGACAGTGGAATTGACACTAGGGCCCAAGTGTTGTCAATCACTCGACTATGTGCATTGAAGTTACAAGAATGCTCACAGACTTTCCTTGACAGTGGATGTAAATTGCCTATTGGGAGAGAAATCACTTAGGGTGAGAGGGGCATTATGAATGCAATTGGCTGTATAAAACTTGTGAGTGAGGGTATGCACTGGCCAAATGACTTTGGAGAGGTATACAAAGTAGCTATTGTATGTAAGGAATATTATTATGTACTCTTAAGATAAGTATGTGTTTACTAAGCTAAACCCCTATTCTTAGCAAATAAACTATTGATTTCTAATCCTTTTATTGTTATCTTTGTAATCTTTTTTGCATTTGCAAGAATGTTAGGGGTCTTACTAACTAATTACAATAGAGTCGATCAACTCATTACCAATAACATCATGAGTGGATTATCAATTGAGTCATATTGATTATGAATTAGTAAGACCAGATTGCTCTGATCAGTCATTCTAACTAATGGGTTAGTCATATCTGAATAATAGCTTACCAACCATGTCAGGAATAGACATTAGACTTTATTACAGTCTATTCATGCATGTTCCGCTGTCTGGATAAATATGGGGCCAAGGCTGACCTACTTTGTATGATTTCTAATCTACTTGGCCCAAGTTACTGAGTTTGAACATACTAATCTAGTCTAAGCTGTGTTTTTGATAAGATCCATTGGCTCAGACTGTTGGCAGGGATATCAACATTTCAACAATTCGACCAAGATATATCCAATGTATCCTTCCCTATTACACTGTTTTATTTTTTGGCTATTGTTGGATACAGATGTCCAATTGAACAACAGTGTAAGCTGCTGGGAATTTGTTTCACAGAAAATTGATGTGTAGGAAATCCAGTAGATCTGACCCTTCTCCTATCCGATCACTCTGGGAACAAAAAGACCTGATGTAATTCTATTGCTTTGGGAGGGCCTCTGAAGAATAAAGTTGTCAATTACAGTAATATGTAAAAGTGACAGTGATTTTATATCATGGTTATCAGCTTCAAATCTGATATTTGGGTGTTGATGACCTTTACAGCTAATTTTTATTCTTCCATCTCTCTTGCCTCATTTCCTTCTTGAATTTCACTACATCAGTAGTAAGCTCTACTCATGCCCATTTTTAGTATCCATGATTATGTAATTTGATAGCTTTTGTTTCCTGGTTAGTCAACATTAAATGGCCTGGTTCTTAACAAATAAAATAAATAAATCTCTGAAACTAAACAGAGAGCATTTGGTTCTTTAATAAATTACGACCTCAAATTTACATGTAAATTCATCTATTATTAGGTTGACAGTACACCAATCAGTCAACTTTCACACTTTTCAGTAATCATGCTGAGTTTAGAAGAATAGAACATTTCCGTTGTTGTACTTAGTCTAGGTAAATCATGAATAATATGTTTGAGACTATTACAAGTGCATCTGCTGATTTTTTAGGCAACAGAAACACTTCTGAGTATGAATATTGCAATACAGATTTGATCACCAATTTGAATTGAATTTATATAATCAGAACTAAGCATCTTGCAGAGTTTTTATACAATAAATCTTTTCTAAAATTCAGAAATGTATTAATTGGAAACATTAAATCGAAGAGTTAAAATTTCAGGTATATTAAATATGATAGTTCTTGAAAAGAGGTTTTTTACTTGCAACCATTATGAGAAATTGTGATTGTATAACCATGGGTCCTTAAAATGGGCACAAGTATCATGGTGACTTGAGTGAGCCTCACAGACATATTTATACTCAAGATGTCTCACACTATTCAAACCCTGTCATTGATTGATGTTAGGCCTCTCAGTGATGTCTGTCAAATGTGAGTGCTGACAACCACATAGGGCAGCTACATTGTAGCGAGTGACATGGGCCGTAGAACACACACAATGTATCTGTGTGACACAGGGCCAA
>JANCIO010000509.1:0-17487 GCA_027604855.1 Psilocybe subaeruginosa | reverse complement strand
ATGTGAAGGATGACAAAGAAAAGGAAAAGAAAAGAAAAGAAAAGAGAAAGGGAAAAGAAAAAGACTTGTCGTAACACCATTGCTTTGATAATGTGTTATGAATTCTGAATTCTGTTGGATTTGTCATCCAGCATTTTGATTGTGCTATCACCAGTGTTTGTAAATTGACACTTTTCATTTATAACTTCACAACTGCAGCTTTGTTAAATCTGATTTTTAGCACTCTCATATAGACAGCTCATATAAATATTAATCTAAATTTTGTATATTTTTATGTTCAATGTAAGGGTCAAAATATTGTAATGAATGTGCCAAAAAGTGCAAAATCATGCTCTGACATCACAAAATAGCTCCTTTTTCTCCAGTTTTTTTTTTTTGCACTGTGCATAGCAAATCATTCATTATCTAGCTTATAATTTTTTGAAGCCATAAAGTGTGAGGAAGAATGGTAAAAATCTGGCCCCAACATAGTAAAATGGCTCCTTTTTCTCTAGTTTTTTGGTATTGTGCATAATGAATTGTTCAGTATATGTAATTATAAATTTTTGATGCTAAAAAGTATAAGCATAAGTAAGCAAGAATGGTTCAAATGAGTCCCACAAAAAGGACTCATTATGCCATGCAAAGCAATGGCCATCAAGCCAAGTGGAATGAGTGGCTGATATTGGGCCTTTTAGATGAATTTTATGGACAGTGGAGGATGGCCCAGGTAGCAACACCACCACCAACAGCAAAAACTGTGAAAATGCAAAATGTGCATAGGCATTGTTTTTCTCATTTGAGCTTGATGCTGCATATGTTGGCAATGATCTCTTTGTGCTCTTCTTTTGTCTTCTTGGGCATCCATGCAGGTGTGTCATCATTGAATGATTTGGAAGGCTCTTGGGGAGGAGAGAGTAGAATGAAGGTGTCAAAGAGCCAGAATGGTGCGAACACTCACTGCAATCATGGCAACAAGGTGTTTGTCAACTTATTTGGAGGCTTAACAGTCCAGCCTTTTATAAGAAACACCTGATTGTATTGGTGGTGTCACATATGTAAATGTAAATGATTTCAAAACCATGATTATATACATAATACAAGTTGATTACAAGTATGAACCATGGGCTAACAATTATAGTACAAGATGTTAGTAATGGATTGAACAAGTTGAAGGGAAGGATTGTTTCAACAAAGCAGGGAATGTGTCATGAAAGTTAAGCAACATGAGTGTCAATGTTCAGAGCCTGATACATAGCATCGACATCCAAGGCCACCTGGTGCATTTAAGCAATGCCATTAGACTTGAGAAGGTTTCAGTTCCATTGATCAACTGGAGCCACATTGTTGAGATATACTGGATCAGCAGTGATTGCAGGTGGTGTAACAGAGTTTGTAGCAGCCACATATTCATATAAGACCATGTGAGTGCCAAATGCACTGATACTGGGGAGGCAGGGCTAGAGTGAAGATCATGGAAGCAATCACACATCTGATCATCTGCTTGCTTTCATTTACAGTCAAAGTGGAAGGATGCTGGTGGCTTGACTTCAATAAAGAGCACAGGGTGATTGTTGAGTTGAACAGTGAACATTGCAACAATGTTGGTTGCATTGCAGAGAGTTGGGGGGGGGATAGAACTGAGGAATGATTTTAAATAGGCCTTCAACACCAAAAAGATGGTGAAGAAGAAGATCTAAACTGTCTGGTGTGGACTGATCTCTTTTGTTTTAGACTGTCAAATAATCAAAACAAGTCAGAGTTTATTTTTTCAGTAAAGTTCCAGCAAAAACAGGAGTCCTGAGTGTGTTAGATGACCACAGGTATGTCCTGAGACAGTGGTGCAAGCAAAGGACAATTTGTAACAATGGTGTGTGCAGAAGATAAGAAGGACAAACAACAATGATAAATGAATGATTTTGGAGGGTTTCTTTGGGATTTTTATGATACACATGATATAAGCAAAGAGGCAGCAGAGAAGTTTAGCAATCAAAGTAGATATTTTGTGGTTTTGTACCATTGTATAGTTTTGAGAAATTTATAGAATGAAATAGATATGAGCATGAGGCTTTAGTTTTAAATGAAATGATATTCTTTGGGGGGAATTCAAGTGGTTAAAACTGATAGAAGTACACTACTTAAATATGTTTTTGTATATTAAATTTATATGTGCTTGGTTTATTCCAAGCTTTTAGAGTTCAATCATTGGAAGCATGTCACAGTTCTGGATAATGGTTTAGTCTTCTTGGATTATGGGTGCCTACTATGGCCCATACAATCAACTCCTATACCATTGTAGAACATCTGTTCTGTCTCAGCACAGAACACAGCCACCAATGGCAGCAGTGCAAAAAGGTTTAGACACAAAATCACACTTACCAAAATTAACAGATTTATTATCATCTGTTTACCCTCACCTTTGCACCCACCTGCAGCTAATTACACATTCCATATCTGCACATGCATACAGCACTTTGATCATAACAAATTGAGGTTGGTTAGCTCACAGCAATGAATTGACAATGCATTGAGACCAGGGAGCCCCCATCATGTTGTGAATGTAGAGGTTCAGACAAGATGGTGGTGGTTGAAGTTCAAGAAAGCACTGTGTCCATTTGCAGGTGAGCAAACTATATAAGGGGTCCAGTGTCCCAAATAAGAGCAACTCTTAATGCACAATCATCTTTCAATTGGTGGTGCATCACATCAAAGTTAACAGAGCTGACAGAAGTGAGTAGAATAGCTCCAAGACTTGTCTGAGATAGGAGGATTTGAGGTGGTTTGAGGTGGTAGCTCAGACACATGCCAGGATCACATGACATTGCCAGCTTCAGGTAACAGAACCTATTTGCAATACATAAAATTATGAGGACCACTGCAGGCAGCTGTTGACATAGCACACTCAGTATTGCCAAAATCTCTGCTCTTTGAACAGAGGACAGGGCTGGCAGCATATTTGTCTCTTCTACCTACTCCAATACAACCTTCATGTCTGTATTCAGCCAAGATAGTAGATATCCTGACTGGTAGCTGCAGCCATGACTTTTTGGTATTGTCAAAGTCAACAAAAACAGAACAGTAGTTGCTGCCTTTAATGTCTAACTGTATGTCCACTACTTTAATCCATAGTATGAGGCCAGGCATGAAGAAGATGAAGTTGATGTGTGCACCATGGTTCATGACCTGTGTGGAGATTTTGGTGTTCCATCCTAAGTAGTATATGGGTTCAGAGTTGAGTTCAGAGGATAAGGATAAGACAAGGAAATAGAGGGTTTATAATGCACATGTGTACATTCATTTGTGGTCTGCATTATCTGCCCCTTGCAATGATCCTCTACACTTACACACACATTGATATCACCCACCAGCATCACCTTCTGTTCCTCTTTCATCAGCCTATTTATATGCACTTTGAGCAGGCAATGGAAGTCCATCTTGAACTTTTCATGTTCTGCAGAGCTGAGCAGTGGCTTTGGCTAGATAAGCCCAGTCAGGCCTTCCTCACTTTTAAGAGGCATTGTGCAGCTCTGTTGTGTGCATATGGCAGTACAAAAGTACCCTGTTTTGTGGGCAGAGAAGGAGGAGTCAAAGGAGGGTGGAGGGTGACATGTTTTGGTAGAGCCTTTCTTCATGATTTCATTCCTGGGAGAGAAGAGAGATTAGTTAATTAGTTGAGGGAAAGAATTTGCAAGAAAGCAATAGAGAAAAGCAAGAAAAGTACCTTAAAAACATATGATGTCCACATTTAGATGGTTTTGTATCTCACCAAGAGTTTTGAAAGAGTTCCATCTGGCAAGAAGCAAACATGAAGAATTGACAAATACATTATGTAACTAGATAGACTCACAGGTGATATTGCAGAAGTGTTTGAACACTGTTCTGGTAGTAAAAATGTGCCAATATTACTGCCTATTAGTCATTTTCCCCTTTGGGTGTTTGTTACACTAGTTGTGTGATGTTTGTCAATTATAAACATCAGCACTCAGCTCTTAACTAACTACTACTATTCATTGTTTTATCAGTACTTTACAGTGCCCCACAGGTACTGAAGAGAGATTTTTACTGTCTGGGGTGGACTGTGATCTCCTTTAGCAAACAGAGGTTTTCTGGGTGTAGGAACACTGCAAATATGTCCCAAGAAGATTGACAAGTATAAGAAAGAGACGCAAAAAGCAGAGGATGTGCAACAAGGACAAGAGAGAGCGAACAAACATTAATGAAGCAGGTGAGCAATTCCTGAAAGGTTTTCTTTAGGTTGACAGGTGAAGTGAAAAGTGTGCAGACAGCAAACAATATATATGTTGATTTCTTTGTCTTGGGACATTTGTGAGGTTTGTGGGTGTGAAGATAGTAGGTATGAATTGATATTTTCTTTGGGGGAAAATCAAGTGCTGTAACTATTACAAGTAGGTTCCTTAAATATGTTTTTGTATGTTAAATTTTATGTGCTTGGTTTAATTCTAAGCTTTTGATGTTTAAATCATCGGAGGCACATCAGGTTCTGGTTAATTGGTTTATTTGCCTGGTGATCCACTTTTTTAATGGTTTCTTTCTCTTGGTTTTTAGGTGTTGTATGGGTGCACAGATATGGTGCCTGCATTAGGCTGCAAGTAGATGCAAAATGATGCAATGTGGGTGTTTTGTCAATCTTTGTTTCGCCTGCAGTCAGGCTCATTGGACTTGGAGTGCCTAAAGCCTAGTCCAAGGGTGCTGTCGTTCTTCTGCTTTCTATACTGAGACAGAACAGAGGTTCTACAGTACCAGTCAGAACTGATCAGAACTATTTGGACCCAATCAGAACCGGTCAGAACTGGTCGGAATCCACTTGGACTCAGTCAGAAATGGTCAGAAACTTTCAGAATGTATTTACTCAGTGTACAAGGCAATGCTTAGTCAGCCTTACAAATAATAATTGTTTATATAAGCTTATAAATAATGTACTGAAATCACATGATATTTATGCTTAGTCAGTATTATATAATGTTTCTTACATTCTTACATAAGCTCTTAAGTAATCCACTCAGATCACATGATATTTGTAATAAATGCAAAATTATAAAATGCACTCAACAGGAATTAAACCCACAGTTTTATACATATTAATTCTACGCATGCTTTACCAACTACACTATTATTGTTTGTATTATTTTTCACATTTAAAAAATTATATACCATTCTTTACAACACTCAATAATATATTTTGGCACTTCCTCTGAAGCTATACCCACATAATATATATCAAAATGATCATAAAATTGAGGGAAATACTCCTGTAATTACATCATCATCTAAATATTATGTCAGCATGTTCAATATGCAAAATACTATAATTTTGAATATATATAGAAATTGTAAACCACTTTTTTCAATAAAATAGCACCCTGTCAGCTATATTTTTATAATATTGCAATCATAGAAATTAATAGAATACAAAGATCAATTTTATTCAAGAAATTCAGATTATATATAAGTGCAGATTTATATGAAAAATAGGTATTTCTTTACCAGAATTTATTTTATTTTATACAACTATTATATAAACATATTCTTCTAAATTTTACAATTCTAACAATACCAAATTTGTCACAAACTGATAAGATCTATGTATACCATTTATGTTATTGCTTGCTGAGCTGTAAATGGTATGCTGACATAATACAGTTCTACCACTCAGATTCCACTCGGAATTGGGTCTAATTACAGTGAGAGACAAAATCATTCAAATAATTTTTGAAATTGGACTGTTCCTTGAATAACTCAAGAACAATTCAACCAAACAAGTTCAAACTTTACATGATGGTAGAGTATTATGTGAATAACATGTTCCAATTTGTTTCATTATGTAGTCTTAATTATTTCCCACACTATTAATATTTTACTGGCACAAGTTCATTTGAACAGTTTTGTCCCTCTCATATTATAAAACAGTATTCTAATATTCTAGTACTGTACTATTATGACCAATTGTTCACGCCCTGTGACACATGATGCTAAATGTTCATTTTACATAGTGTTCAAAGTCAGAGTGTGACAGTGACAGTGACAAAAAGTGTTCATAAGACATGATAGCTTGGATAGTGACTAGGGCCTTAATTCTTTCTGCATAACTGACTGGATTTCACAGGGCAAATTTTGGGAAGAAAATTTGCCCAAATGCACCAAACAGAAAGCAAAATTTGACTTCATTGTCCCACCAGCCATGTACAACACAATTCTCCCTAATTCTCAGCCTGCCTTGAAGCATCTTGCTGACATCTGCTTCCCAATTATTTCCAACAAAAGATACACCCCTACCAATTAGATATAGTAGAGTGTATCTAGAGCATGTTTTCAACAGAAAAAATTCAGAATTTTGACCTGTTCACAACACAAACTGAGGGGTGTTCATTTGGTGCTGTGATGCATGACATTGACCATAAATGTTCAGTTCACATGCCTGTGTTACACGTGATGTGAACAAATGGTTGTAATAGTACAGTACTTGGTATAGCCTCCTTTTGCCTGTAATACAGCCTGAACCCTTCTAGGCATACTATCTATCAGATTTTGACAGACAGAGGCTGGAATATCATTCTACTCCTTTTGTACACTCTCCCACAACTCTGCAATTCCAGGTGCTGGCCTATCATACTCTCCAAGTCTAGTTTTGAGGTGATGCCAAAGGTGTTCAATTGAATTGATGTCTGCTGATTGAGAGGGATATTTCATAACTTCTAACCCACTGTCTTGGAGCCAGTTCTGGGCCTTCTTGCTCTTGTGCTTGAGGCCATTATCCTGCTGAAAAAGTATATCTGTGGGCCTTTTCTTTTAATATCTGATTGATTCTTGAAGTTCATTATCCAGAATGCTGACAAAAAGATCAGCATCCATCCTCCCATCAATCTTGGTTGCATTTCCAGGTCCTTCCCAGATCATACAACCCCAGATCATCAGGGAACCTCCTCCAAACTTGACTGTCTCCTGTACCAGCCTGTCACTCAACCCCTCTCCTGGCTTTTTCCATGCCCATTTCTTCCCATCTGACCCCAAACAATTGATTTTGGTCTCATCTGACCATATAACTCTCTTCCAGTCCTCCACTGTCCAGTCTTTGTGCACTTCTGCAAAGTCCATTCTAAGCCTTCTATATCTTTTAAAGAGAAAAGATCATTTTTGCTTGGTTACAGCCTTCATCCCAGTGCTCCTGACTGCTCTCTATACTGTCTTCACATAAAAGGATGTGTTGGTCATGTCTTTCAGGGGTTTGGCAACCTCAGTGGCATTTTCAGCCTTGTGAGAAGTGATAAGATGAATAGCATATTGAGTATCAGCAGATGAAAGCTTGCATGGATGGCCTCCAGTGGATTTGGAAAGTGTTGAGTGATGTTTAGAGTGAATATTGTATTGTAGTAAATATTGGATATAGAACCAACACTTTTGCCAGTGGTAGTGGAAATAGCATGAATTGGCTGGCTTTTGTCAAGCAGCTCAAGAACACAGTTGCATTGAGCAGGAGTGAGTGATTACATGAGTGTTTGAGTGAGAATTTAATATGGGAGTAGTGTAAACTTGGACACAGAGTATATATACACATTTAGAATAAGTCATATGATTTTATTTGTACTTATTTGCTTTGATTAAACAAAATCACATGCTTGATATATGAGAGGGACAAAACCGTTCAAATATGGACTTGTGCCAGTAAAATATTAATAGTGTGGGAAGGAATTAAGATTGCATAATGAAACAAATTGGAACATGTTAATCACATAATACTCTACCACTTTGTAAAGTTTGAACTTGTTTGGTTGAGTTGTTCTTGAGTTATTCAAGGAGCAGTCCAACTTCAAAAATCATTCAAATGGTTTTGTCCCTCACTGTAAGTTTAAAATTTAGATTAATTCCACTCAGATTCTGGTTGGATTCTGATTGGATTTGGGTCAGACTTGGTAACAGTGGAACTGGTTGGTACTGGTGATTCTGATCAGAATCTGGTCAGAGAAATTCAGACATTTTCCAGCTAAATAAAATTTCAGTCAGAACTGGTCAGACTCCAACCAGTTCCAATCAGTATCTGTGGGGAAGTGTAAAGACCTCTGTTTTATTACAGCTACATCAGGGCCTTTTAAAACATTTTTGTGATTCAGACTTGGAGTCTCATTGTACAAACACACTAGCTGCAAAGGCCACACATGACCAAGAGACATGTTATATACTGATCAATTCTCTCTCATACTAGCTACCCATCATATCCACCATACCTGTTATGAACACTTTATTTTTCTTTGCTTTTTCTTTTTCTTTCTGTTTTTCTTTTGTTTTTGTACATAAAAACCTTCTCATCACATGATGTTGTCCATCATGCGATTATACATATGACTCATTTCCCTCTTGACTCACATCTTGACTCATACTCTGTTCTGACTCACATCTTGACTCACATTATATTATAGTTGTAGATACTCAAAATGCTTAAATAGCCAGTAGACACAGCTATTGTTTCTTAGCTAGTTCTTGAGAATCTAACCTCCTCTTACTCAATACCACTTGAAACTTGCTGTTCTTGACTACTTGACTGTCAGCTTTATCCATGCATGTGAATATAAGCTTGAAGTCATAACAATACCATGATTGGCTTTTGAATGATACTGGAAAGGCCTAACATCCAAAGATAACACTGTATTGACTTGCTATATTTACCACCATAGTTGGACTGGGGATCACCAAGGCCATTGTAACTCAAAAGGAGGAGCAATAGAGTCCACTGGAGTGGGTAGCAGGGACATTACTATTGTTATTGTGCATTTACTAGATACTGTTATATAATTTATAACTCATTATATGCAGATAGATTCCTCACTCTTAGTGACTATGAATCTTGAGAGAACATGGTGTCTCTGCATCTATCATGGCTATTCAAGCCAGACTGCATTGACCTTGTCTGGAAGCTTCTTACCTTTTTCTCAATAGACCATCCTGCATATGTCTCTGATGAGCTGCCTTCTGACTCTGTCTCTGATGACATTAAATCTACCAGTTCCAACTTAATCATGCTCACACCTTGCCAGATAGAGGAACAGAAGGTGATGCTAGTAAGCAATATCAGTGTGTGTAAGTGTAGAGATTGCAAGGGGCAGATAATGCAGACCACAAATGAATGTACATATGTGCATTATATTCCCTCTATTTCCTTGTCCTATCCTTATTCTCCAAACTTAACTCTGAACTTACATACTACTTAGGCTGGAGCACCAAAATCTCCACATAGGTCATGAACCATGGCATGCACATTGATTTCATCTTCATTATACCCAGTCTCGTACCATGAATCAAAGCAGTGAACATATGATTGTATATTAAGGGCAGCAACCACTGTTCTGTTTGTGTTGACTTTACAATGAAATTGCCACTTCCTCCTCTCCTCTGACTCAACAACACCAAAAAGTTGTGGCTCCATTAGCTTTGATGTGATGTACCACTGATCAAAAGGCAATTATATATTAAGCTTTGCTCTTGGTTGGACACTGGACATTATATAGTTTGCTTGCCTGCAAATGGAACAGTGCCTTTTTAAACTTCAGCCACCATCATCTTGTCTGAACCCTCCTGATGGTGACTCCTTGGCCCCAATATATTGTTGATTCATTCCTGTCAGCCAACCAGCCTCAATTTGTTACCAATGAAAGTGCCTACTATGGCCCATATAATCAACTCCTGTGTCATCTTTTTGGTGTCAAAGGCCCATTTGAAGTCATTCCTCAGTTTCATATCCCCTATACACCCCATGTTGCAATTGACCTTGTTGTGATGTTCACTGTTGAGCTCAACAAATATTCTGTGCTCTTTATTAAAGTCAAGCCACCAGCATCCTTCCACTTTGACTGTAAATGAAAGCAAGCAGATAATCAGATGCATGATTGCTTCTGTGGTCTTTACCCCAGCCTCATTATGCCCTGCCTCTCTGATATCAGTGCATTCAGCACTCGCATGGCCTTTTATGAATATGTGGCTGCTACAAACTCTGTCACACCACCTGCAATCACTGCTGATCCAGTATATCTCAGTGATGTGGCTCCAGTTGATCGATGGAACTGTGACCTTCTTGAGCCTAATGTCATTTCTCAAATGCACCAGGTGGTCTTGGATGTCAATGCTATGTGTCAGGCTCTTAACATTGACACTCACGTTGCTTAACTTTCATGACACATTCCCTGCTTTGTTGAAATAATCCTTCCCTCCAACTTATTCAATCCATTACAAAAGCCTTATATTATAATTGTCAGCCCATGGTTCAGGATTAAACTATTGAGAAACCCCTTCTTTCCATTATAAGGGAGGGTTTGTTTGGAAAGCCTCAAAAGATTGTAAGAATTTGTAAATGTAGCTATTTTACAACTTTTTGAACCTCTGACTGGTTTCAGTTTGACTGTCAGAATTGCCATGGCCCACCAGGGGGTGATGGCTGTCCATTTCCATCTGATCAATGGGGTTCTTGACTTCTTAAGATGATCACCACCACCACTCTCTCTGTCCTGTCCACTGCGGCCTGCAATGAGCATTGACAGACTGATCACTGAATTCCACAAGGTGGCTCTATGTCTATGTACAAGAGAGAAACCCAGGAGTTGACAGTTGGAACAGGTTCAAGATGTGTTGCACATGCAGTTTTATCTCTGATCAGTGAGAAATTTAAACTCATCTATGTTCTTTCCAAATTCATCAATTAGCTAGCAATGTGGATACCTGTTTTTAAGCTATGATCAATGCTAAGGCCTCATCTTCATTGAGTTATATCATGTTGGTTGCTCATCCTGTAAAAAACACCTTTGAACTTCCATCCACAATGATTGAGAATTTCAGTGTATATGCTTGCCCAAGTCCTAAAGCTCTGTACTTAGAGGATTTTTTCAAGTTCCTGACATTCTTACAGGCCTCCCAGCTTGTTCTTCTGGCCATTGCACCTCCTCATGCAGTTTCTGGTCAGAGCTTTAGCCCCAAAATTCCACTCAGTGCTCTAGCAAACTTGATGTTTCTCTATGAAGCTATCATACCTTCAATGACCAGTCTTCAGCCAATTCTTTGGGATATGCAGCATGCGTTTTTGAGGGGGATGTGTTTGGTGAAAATTACACAGCCATCCAAGAATGGTACAACAACCTACAGCTACCACTTTTCAAAGGTTTGTGGCATTATTAGCTCTATACTGAAATTATCAATCCAACTTTGAACCTTGGATAGATCTATCTATTCAAGGTCATTAATTACCATACTGAACATGTGCATGTAGCAAAGCAACTTCTGGAACACATTGAAACTGGAAGATTGCAGCTACCCAGTAACTTTGTTGAATCTCTGAAGATGTCTCATGTTTTTGACAAATTTAAGGGATTCCAGAGCAATCTCTTTTCTTTGTATAAACTTGGCAACCTTCTGAATGAAACTTGGTTGGAAGAGGATGTCCTTAACAGCCTTTTCAAGCTTAGATACCTTCGTGAACATGCTTTGATGCACCAACTAGATTCTCCACCTTATTTCCTATATCTTCCAACCAATTTCTTTACTGCTTCACAGGCACTCTTTTACTCTACACCTCAAGTTTACAGCACTGAGCTCCTGGATCGGCATAAGCAGGTGGTGGATACTGTTGTTGACACAATTGCATTTACAACATGTAAAGACAACCACTATGCAGCCTACCTGTATTGACAAAACCAACCATATATTGAATATGGCAATTCATTACACCACTTGCCCTCTTGAGATGCTCTAGAAATTATCCAATGGATTTTTGCTGGTCTTGGACAGGATATACCTTTACAGGTGGTTTCAGGTGCTATTTCTCTATAAAGATCTGGAAATGGAGACAATGGCAGTTGTGCTATTGCAGTGCTGAATTTTGTTGAGAGTTGACTGGACTCAAGTATCCCAAAATGGACTAGGTCTGCATCTGAAGCCCACTGCAATAAATGCTTGCAAGACTAGTGTTTGGAAGTCCAGTCTAAAAACTGGAAAAAGACCAGGACTGGACCAGACTGGACCAGAAAAAAGACTGGACCAGCAGTCCGGTCTTTTGAGATTTGAGATTTGAGACTGCAAAAAGACTGGTCTTAGTGGACTGTTCTCAATCTGTCTGGACCAGTTTTTATAGACCTTTATATTCACTTCAAAACACACCTAATAATGTGAATTTTAAGCAAAAACTGGCTGAGATACAAAGAAAATGATAAAATATTTTCAAAAAGAGTAGATAACATGGAATACTCTTCTAGTTTTATCAAATCTCAACCAGATTTAATGTTTTTGGATGTGTTTGAAAGCTAGGAGACATGGTAATAATTAATATTTATTACTATAATTTAAATATTTACTGATTTACAACAATAAACCATTCTCAAACTGGTCATGACTGGTCAAGACCAAAGCCAGTCTAAAACTTGGAAAAACCAACACAGACCAGTTCTGAATGGTCTGGTCCAGTTTTTTGAGGTGCTGGGATGAAGTAGAACTGGTCTCAGTCTTGGTCCATTGCCTTAGAGGCAAGTGGTAGCTACCATCTGAATCACATAATCTTACAATTGTAAAGGAGCTGTTATTCTATATCTGGCAATTTTTTCATAGGCCATAAAAGGACAAGTCCTAGAGTGTGGCAATTAAAATAAGATAATAATTAAATCACATGTTGTATTATGTAATCACATCATACGGTAGCCCTCAGATATGATTAAAATCAAAGAAATAGGCCAGTTCATTTAGATCAAAGATATGAAATATATAGGCCAAACAATTAAAATGAAAGATACAGACTAAGCCACCAAAACAAAAAATATAAAAGATATAAAAGATATGCTGCTTCATTGAAATGAATGAGACTGATACCAAAAAGATGAAAGATATAAAAGAAATAAAAGAAACATTGAATATGATTGAGATGAAATATGTCAACACTCTGGGCCATATCTATTATTCATAATAAATAGAATAACAGCTCTCTTACAATTGTAAGGTTATATGATTCAGCATTGGTAGCTACTATTGTGGGGGCTCAAAAACTGGACCAGACCATACTTTCAAACACTATGCAAGATCTTCTTGTATATCACACTATGTCAGCCAGCTCACATGTCCTCATATCTGATTGTATGGTTTGGTGTGTCTCACAAACTGAAGCTGTTGACAGTGTCTTTACTTATGCAGACTTCAATGTCTTTTTCTCCAACAGTACATTTGTAAATATATTGTCCTATTTTTTTCCAACTCTGACTCATGAGAATTAAGTCTTAGCTCTTGCATCCAATCTATAGTTTCTTGAATATTTCAGAACAGCTTCCATGTCTTTTGCCTGTGGAAAAGCCAAGAGTTCCCCTTGTCAATCATTTGGCTGCTGAACTCCTCCCAAAGATTCCATCTACTGGTCAAGCCTCTCTGGTAGAAGAAGTGCCATTGTTAAGAACTTAAATGTGAAGTTAGATGCTCAGTGACTCAGAGAAAGCAGCTATATTGTTCTATCTTAAATGTGAAGTTAGATGCTACAAAAAAGAGAGTAAGCATTTATTTTTAGGTAGAAGAAAAGGCATATGTACCTCAGCAATTCAGAGAAAGCAGCTGAGGTATGAAAGGCAAAAAATGTGAGTATATGTGAAAAAAGCATGATACAGGAAATGAGCCATAAAAGAAGAGGAAGCAATATGTTGAAGCAAATTAAGGATTAGTGAGTCTAAAATGGGAGAAGAGTGGTGATGAGAAGAGGATCAGCAAAGAGAATGATAAAGGCATGATGTGAATGAAATGAGTGAAGCACAAAAGAGGAGAGGAAATGACAAGAAAGGAAATGACACATATAACTAAGAGAATGCTGAGCTAATGAACATGACTAAGCTAATAGCTTTAACAGCCATTCCCAAAATTCTCTGCTATGAACTTAAATGCCTCTGCTCCACTGCCCTTGGCTCACCTATTACCTGCATTTGACCTGATACCAACTCCACATTCTGTTGTTTCATCAACCTTGTCTAATTTACACTCCAAAAAAATTTGCTCACCTTCAATTGAATTTGTTTCCTTATCCTGTGTTTGTCCAATCAAGAAACAAAAAATCAAGCCTATTCTTTCACTATGGGATAGTGATGACAGTATAGAACCTATAGAATTTGAGGACCATCTACTTGGCTCTTCTAAATCAAACACTCCTTTAAAACCATTACTGCCATCCACTCCTCTAAAAATTGAGACTGAGATTATTAATCTTGTAATCCTAAGCCCTATCAAGAAAGAACATTCATCTGTTCTCTAACAAAAGATTGTGGCTGTAGCAGTATCTGTTCAGATTCACAATGTCTATGATGATCTCAAAGTTTCTGTAGATGCAATTTTCAAAGAGCAGCTTGCACTTGGGTTCATCTGGAGAAGAGCACAATCATACAAAGATGGTCATAGACTTAAAAAGCTGACAGTTTGCTGTGATTAGTACCAGGAACCAAAGCCTGTCCACAAGAATAACATCCACTCTGCCGATTTTTGGAATGGGAAATCAAAAAGAACTGGTTGCTTTGCACATGTCAATGTTAATCAACTTACAGACTCCAGCAAGTTCCATATTACACTAATTGACTTTCATCACAACCATGGTCAGAGCATCCCAAATGGCAGTAAAGTTTGTCTACCTGCAAATCAACAACAGCACCACTTAATTGCAGATCTCACAACTTCTACAAACCTTAAATTTGGCTGTTCTCAGATTGCTACTGTCCTTAACACTCAGTTAAATGGCAGTGACCATGTCTTTGAACCATGCCACATTGGTAATATCATGAACAAATAGGAAACTGCACAGGTTACACATGGGTAAATGATGGGTTTTTAATGTTAGTCAGATAGACACAAATTTATCCATTTTTTACAATTTATTTTATACAGATCAGTTGAGAACTCACCAAGTTATGCCCTCTGCAAGTTTGGAGCACTTAGGTCCAGTGCTGGTCATGCAATGAGCTCAACATTGATGGCAGGTATGCCAAATTTGGAAATTCACCAAATTAAGTGATTACAGCCCAGAAATCATGATGTCATGACATCAGTTTGAATTGCTTTTGGCTCAAACTTGATAGGAGTGTAGCTCACTCAATTATGCACTGATTTGCACAAAAAAATTTGCAAAAAAAAAGGTAATATTTGTCTCTACAAGCTAATCACATAAAAACCTGTGAAAATCTATGGGTAACCTGTGCAGTTCCCTATGAACAAAGCTTGCAGCAAGCACATGCAGCAATTCACAAGCTTGGAGGAGACTTCACCGCAATCATCACAGTCTGGAAACATTGGCTGCAGAAGACCAGGGCTGGAATTGGTGTATCAAGCTTGATGAAACTGGGACAGTCATTGCAATAGACTGTCAATAAAGTAACTTATTCAAGTTAACTTGGCTCATTTATGCCAGCCAAGTTAATGTGTTCACTTATTCCCATGCTTGGCCAAATTAACTTGGGCTCACTTAGACTAACAGTCACTGGTTGCCAGTAACTTTACTCATACCCTGTTGGTAATTCTTTAAGATAACAATTATGGCCACCATATAGAAGTAATATGAAGACAGTTAAGAAGTTTTAAAGTGCAAAACACTGTTTGTGCACTTTATGTGCCAAGTTGGCTATTCAATGCATGTTGGGGAAGAGGCCTGTGTTATGCTCAGAATATGGGGGTGGTCAACTTGAACAAGATGCCACTTTTTCCACAGAGCACTGGGAATTAATTTATGCACAGTATTATTTTGACTGGGTATACAGAATACTTCACAGGTCTCCCCATATAATATAATCCTCTGTATCACACTTGGTAAACATTATTAGATCCCAGGCTTATCAACTTACACCTGTACTGAGTGTTCATTGACCTTTTCCCTCTTGGATATTTGCATGGCTAAATGATTAATTTTATGTTGTGAAACTTTATCTATCAAGTTACATATTAAATTTGCTGGTAAAGTGAGAATTCTGACTTGAATTAACTTAACTTGGGTGGTTATGTAAGTGAAAGTGACAAGATCAGCTTCAAACTTGGGCATTTAAATTTGAAGTATTCACATTAGCTTTGGCTGTAGAAGTGAGAAAAATTTAGTTATGAAAGTGAGTAACCCTATGGTACACTAAAATAGTACTACTATGATAGCTTGTTATGCTTACTCTATCTCAAATCCTCTTCTAGAACTATGTTTTGATTTTTAACAGACCTAGTTCAGGTCTTTGCACATCTCCTAAAAAAGAATTGAATTATTGAAGATAAGATTGTGTGGAAACAGACTTAAGTGCCCATCCCCAAGGTCATATTCCTACAAAAGGGTTTTAATTTAGTATCAGTATTTCAATTGACAATACTAACTCCTGAGGAGTTCTCTACTGATCAAAGATTTTTTCCATATGCCTATTGTAAATTTTGACATTTAGTAGAAGGGATACAAGTGTGAATAGGCCAGATAAGCTACCATTTTTACTTTCACTTACTTTGCCTGCAGTGTGACATGGCTTTGGCATCCAAGTTAGTGACATTAACTTATTCCCACGCAGCAACAAAGTAACTTATTCTCACTTGGCTTGTGACAAAGTTCACTTGGACACCATAAGTTAGTCACAAGTGAATATAAGTTACTTTTGTATGACCAAGTTAATTGCCATAAGTTACTTTGTGAACCACTGATGCACTCCATAGATGGGTATTTTGGTGTCACCTTGAAACTGCTGGGGTCCCTCCAGGATTGCTCATCTCTGATTGCAGCCCTTCAATCACCTTGAGTGCCGCAAAGGAAATGCCTCTCATCAATCACATGTACTGCATTTTCCACCTTGACAACAATCTCACCAAGAATCTCTGAACCAAAATTGGCATTGAATGGAAAAAAATTCAGCTTGATTTCTGGACAATGTATTGTGCTGTGTCATCTGAGAAATTTGATTGCTTTGGGAGCCATCTCCTTATCCAATATCCTGCAGGCAAGAACTACCTGGAGAAAGAACTTTACCATTGTCATGAAAAGTGGGCTTGGGCCTGGGTTAGCTTAAAATTTACCACAGGAATTTAGACAAATGGATGAATTGAGGTTGAGAGCAGAGTCAACAAACGGTTTGGTGATCCAAAATCCTCCTTTTTTCAACTATTCAATGCTCAGATAGAAGGTCAGCAAGTTGATGACATGATTTGTGTTTGCAATGTATACAGTTGACCTTCTCATAATGCATAACATCAGGGTGGGGAATTTTCAATGCATAATGAGATTTATTTATAATCATATTGTGTGACTATTGTGACTATATGACATCCAATAAGTGTTACCCATTTTAGAAGAAAGAATCCAATGTTGTTTGCCTTGCCTTTTGTGACTGCTCCCTTGTAAGATGAATACTGTGACATCGAAGGAGGTCTTTACACGGCCCCCCATTTTTTGGTCGGACTCCGGTCGGACTCTGTTGGACTTTCTATATTCAGAATGACAATTTTTCTGGTCTAGGACTGCTGAAATTTTCCGGTGAGATTCCGGTGAGA
>JANCIO010000508.1:0-17522 GCA_027604855.1 Psilocybe subaeruginosa | reverse complement strand
ATAATTTATTTCCCAAGTTATTAAACAATTAGTGAGAAAGTGCCAAACATTGGGACAGTTTTTTGAGCTACTGTAAGCTCTATATCATACTTCTTAATATTATTCTTCATAAAATATTACTGGTAGATCTGACCTGATCCCAACCTGATCACTTATTGATCAATCTATTCTATATATCATGGATAATGAGCCTGATGGTGAGCACATGGACAATTTAATTCTTTAACATGTTCTAATTTATTTATAGAGCTTATTAATGCCTTTGGGGATATGGATTTTGCATCTCTATACAGCACATTTAATGAAGATAAGACACAAATTTTCAACCAGCTTGTTGATGGAGGAGGGTAAGCTAGTTCTTTCCCATTATTTTACTAAATTAATTCTCTTTTTAATTTAGATCACTATCTCCATCTTCTTAGAGTAGTTCTTTTGGAGCTCTTGAGTCTGATAATAATTTAGAAGGCCCAATTCAGTTGACTGGGTATGTTGAGACTAAACATTTAAGATTAATTACTTATATATAACTGGCAAATATATAGATCACAGACTGAACAGAGTACTGATAATTTCTTCCTTCCTTTCACATATCCTACAGCTGTTTCAAGCAACCCACTGCATTCTGGTCTCTCCCATAATTCCCAAAGCTCTGCTCCATTGACACTAACTGCTTTGTTGAATGCTAATGGTACTCTTGATCTTATGAATTTCAGCTCTGATACTGCAAATCTTACCAACAGTTTTTCAATTTCTGGTTCTTCTTCTACCAATGACCTTCATATAAATCAATTTATGCCCCTTAGTGCAGACCTTCTTACTGCTGATAGTCTTAAGAGTTCTATACTTACACAGTCTCCACTTGCACCTGAGATGCAGAACTCTACTATAAGCTCTGGGTTTCAGAATTTTCAATTTGTCAGTGAGCCTAGTATATCACAAAGTTCAAAGGGTCTTGGTCAGCCCCATAAAGCTAATCCTATGGGGCCAGAATTAACAAATGAACAACTAAAAGCTCATATGCCTTCTTTATAAGACCCCAATGCTAAAAGGGGTCTACCACAACTATCTATGGCTTGGTGGCTGAGTAGTGCAAAATCAAAAACCTGGCCACAGACAGTGTCAGATGTTGCAACTGCTCAATCTAGATCTTCACAAGCAGATTTATCTGCAGCACCTACTGCTCTCTCAGCCTCAACTTCTAATCCAATACAGCTACCAATTCACACAATAATCCCAGAAGCTGAAGATGGTGCTGCAATTAATTCAGAAGTTGAAAATGATGCTGAAAATGATGGTATAGGGTTTAAGGACTTTCATAAAGGACCAACAGAGTTTAATGACCATGATCTTGGTCTTACTGATTTAGAAAATGAACAGCCTGGCACAGATAGAAACCTAGCTCACAAAAGACAGCCAGCTCCAATTGCTACAACTTCAGGCTTATATTCATGTGCATGGATAAAGCCAACAGTCAAGTAGTCAAGAACAGCAAGTTCCAAGTGGTATTGAGTAAGAGGAGATTAGATTCTCAAGAACTAGCTGAGGAATAATAGCAGTGTCTACTGGCTATTTAAGTGTTTTGAGTATCTACAATTATAGTACAATATGAGTCCAGGTATGAGTCAGAGCATAGAATGAGTTGCAATGGTGCCATCAATGTGAGTCACAACAGTATTGGCAATGTGAGTCAGATATACAATCACATGATGTTGTCCATCATGTGATAAGAAGGCTTTTATATATGAAAATGAAAGGAAAAGAAAAGAAAAAGAACAAAGAAAATAAAGTGTCTGTAACACCAATGCCTGTGTGGTTTAAAAAAGCTCTTAATGCAAAGCTAATACTCATTCAGCATCATAATTCCAATGGAAATCTCACATTTTACACTCAATATGAAAACTTTTGGGTGCCACAAAAAGCCAAGTGGTTCCAAATGCACAATACACAATTGGGACCCACAGCTTTTAGAATTGATTTATTGTACATTATGCAAAAAGGCAACTCTGACCAGACATGGCATACAAAAGCAACCTCACAGATGTGTTGGACTTGAGAAGTGTTTTTGGATGATTGGAGCAAAATATAAGTGCCCTAATTGTGTCAGTGCCACAGGAAAAAATACAGTCACATTTATGAGTTAGGACTCTCAGATTATTGCTGCCTTGCCAGTCTTTGGCTGCTGAATTCCCAGTTGTACTAACTCATAAAAGTGCACTATCTTCTCCCATACTTGCTCTTGAGCGTTGTTTATTTCAGAAAGGCATTGGTAGCAAACAGTTTGCTAGAATTATCAAGACTCTACACCTTTGCTATTTTGATCAGCTCCATCTCCAATACCCTTGAATGATACAGAATAATTGAGAAAAATGCATCTGGGATAATTCTAAGTTTGAGCCCTTTTCTGAATTTAGAGATCCCAAGAGATATGCAGAATTTGTTCCATCATCAGTCTGGTTTTGAGATCTCTATAACCAATTTATTAAAAGTCATATGCTCTGAATTAACCAATATTCTGCAATGCTGACTGAAAGAGTGTGTGTAATTCATCATTCACACAAATTTACTAAACACATTGTCCTGATCAATGGTGTTCTTGTTTTTGTTGGTCTTTTGACAGTTACAAATGAATATGGAGAGATTCAAATACTAGCTCTTGTTGCAACTAAAGCACATGCCAAATTTGAAACAGTATTGCTTTTGATAAAACAGTCACTTGAGCTTTATGAACATCAAATGCCATCATTTTTTTTCACTGATAATATGAGTGATAAAGCCTTCTTGGAGCATTGCTTTTCTACACTGACAATTGATGTTGTTTCTGTTGACAAACACACAAAATTTCCATTATTAACTTTACCACTGGATATAAAAATTCACATTAAATCTAATACTACCCAGATGATAGCTGCTCTAGCTTGCATACAGGAAAAGCTAGACACTATTTCTGAAGATGAAAATTTGATGATAGGGTTTGATATGGAATGGAATGTTGATCTCACACCTGGCCAATACAGAAATGAGACAACTGCTGTTGTTTCAATAGCCTTTGAAAGTGATATTTTCATTCTTCAAATAGCATCATTTACAAAAGTGAGAAATTTTCCACCAGCTCAGAGGAATATACTTGTCCAACCAAGAATTATCAAAGCTGGTCAGCAGATTCAATCTGATCTCAAGTGTCTCCAGAAAGAAGCAGAAATCAAAGATGAATTTACAGGTGAGATTGATCTTGCTGTCTTTGCAAAAAAGTGTCATGTATCACCTAATGCAAAAGTTAGCTCAGCTGAACTATCAGCTCTAGTCCTAAACCATAGACTTGAAAAAAATGCAGAAATATAAATCAGCACTGAATGGGACAATAGTAATCTTTTAAATGAGTAGATAAAGTATGTTGCATTAGATGTATATGCTTCACAAGCAATTTATAGTCATCTTATTGAGATTGAGAAATTTGGAAATATTTCTGACAATGTGAAAGAGGGATTGGCAGTCATAATTTACCAACAAGATGGCCAAAAAGCTATTGCTTATGGGACTTGGTCCTTTGTAAAATTTCAAAGAAATCAAGTAATTGATGGAATTGATTCAAAAGCAGCTGAAAATATCAAATTAGTTGCAATTGATGTCAAGAAGATTTTAACTCCAGGTGCAATAATTCAGACCCATCATGGACATGCTTTGAAAGACTTTGGGATTCTTCTATTTACTGTAATTTCCAATAAAAATCAATTACATGCTGCTTTCTCTGAAGCAGAAGATAGCCCACTAAATCTTTCCAGCAGACAAGACCTGAATATGAATGTTCAGAATGAAGCTATCCATATAATTGAGGAATACTTATCCACCAATAATCATGATGATTCTTGGACAAGGAGTATTGATGATGATTGTGAAGCAAGTCTAACAGCTCCTACTATAAATCAACGTGAAATTGATTCTGATAATCTAAGAGTTGGGGCTGAATTTATTTCTCATGTTTCTACCTTTGAGCCAGTTATCTGAAGTAGAGTTCTCAAAGATATATGGTATATTTTTGATATGATATCAATTTTGAAAAGTCATAGTCTCAGTCAAGAATTTGCAAGAACTTTGCATGATGCAGTTTTCTTGATAAATGAAGAAGATTGTGCTTGTGTTGATGCAAGGTTAAGATCTGAAGGTTCATCTTTTGAGAAGAAACTGAAGTACCAGCCTAAATATCTCTGGCATTTGGTTAGGTGGCATGTGCCATCTCCAGAAAAGCTATACAAATTGGTTCATAATGTATTTAAGACCTATGGTCCCTTGAAGGATAGTATCACAGGACAATCTTTATTTACACTAAATGCTTGGAAAAATTCTAAAAATGTATTGAAATTGATAGAAGCAGGATACATGTCAGATCCACCTGGAGTTTCACTGTACTATGATGTTGGACTTGACTGCAAAGAGAATGGTCTCACAGTATAGCACTGTATTTATGGAACAAATTTTATAGAAAGAGGGGTTCATCACTAAATTTGATCTTGTTTCCCTGATTCTGTTATATCAACACAAAATGCAGTATATTCACTAGCTGACTTTCAGCTTCATCATAACTTGCATGTTGGAATCTTCAACCAAACTGGTCACAGGTACTCTGGACATGGTAATATTTGGATATATGACACTCTGCAGGTGCTGATTGAGAAAACCTGATATGCAGTGCCAATGTCATATGTAATCAAGGGTTGGATAAATGGGTTACTCTATCAACCAACATCTGAAGAATCAGGTGTTTTACCAATTCCTTCTTCTATCCAAAGGAATGCTTGGTTGCAAGCTATAATTCACAATCCAACATTTAAACTATCTCATCAACATCTTGCAAACTGCCAGGAGACAAGATTTGCTGTTATAGGAATACATCCATCAGCAGAGAAAAAACTCTTCACCCAACTTATGAGAGAAATTCCTAGCTTCAACAGAGATAAAAAAGACCCAGACTGGATGGCAGATATTCAAATTTGGAATACAGAGTATGCAGATGAAAAGACAATTTTCTATAAGGTATGATTTTATTAAAAATGGTAATGAATGTTCCTGATCAATTATTTAATTTAGCTTGAAGAGCATCTTGTTGCATATTATTGAAAGTGGCAAACACCTTTTGGTCAATATACAGTGACTCAAAAAACTGTCTGGATGTTTTTGAAATTGAACTTAAATTGACTATAACACCATGTAATCCTTATAAAATTACATGATTTAAAATGTACTGGAAAGCCCTGGATCACAGCTTTCAGAAGATATAATATATATTTGTATTTGTTTGGTTTATCTATTATTATTAAATACTTTATAAAAATAACACATCTGGACAGTTTCTTTGCAGCCTGTTGGAATATGGATATCTATATAAACTAGTATTTTATGTGACTCCACTTTGCCTTTAAAACATCTAAAACTCTTCTAGGCATACTATTGATTGATTTTGCATAGTCTTCCTTGGGTATTTTCTCCCACTCCCCAGTATTCTGCTCTACAACTCCTGGATATTCTTTAGAGTATTTTTGTAATCTACAAAATACATTTTGAGAATATGCCACAATTTTTCAATTGGATTGAGATCTAGTTATTATGCTGGCTAGTTCACATGCACTATTTTATGGTTTTTAAGCCATTTCTGAGCATTTTTGGATGTGTGCTTGAGGTCATTATCTTGCTAAAAGATGAAATCATTCTGATTAAGGTTGTAATACTCCAGAGTTTGGAAGACATAGTCATCCAAAATGCTTACATAGAGTTCTCCATTCATCTTGCCTTCTATCCTGCACATGTAGCCAATACCACTTGTTGCTATACAACTCCAAATCATCATATGTCCTTCTCCAAATTTGATGGTTTTCTACAAGTTGAGTTTGGAGAGGAGAACCAGCCTTTTTCCTCACATACTGCCTTCCAACTGACCCAATCCAATTGACCTTGGTCTCATCTGTGAACATAATACGTTTCCAGTATTTTTCTGTTCAGTTTTCATACTTCTGGACAAATTTCAAGCAAGCCTTTCTATGGTTCTTGGAGAGGAATGGCTTTTTGAACTTGATTTGTGCTAAAAGATCTTTTTTTTGAGGGAATTTTGAATGTTTTGGATGGAGATAGATGTGTTGGTGATAGTGAGAAGCTGGCAGCAGATTTGTGTGGATGTATCAGCCTTTCTAGTGGAGAAAAGTCAAACCAGGTGGCAGTGGTCATGGGGAGTGAGCTTAGAAAAATGATCTTCATGATTTTTTTTCTCCAATAACTCTATCCCAAAACATATCACCTAAATAGTTGACTTCAAAAAGAAAGTTTGACATCAATTTTGCAAATAGAATCACTATTTTCCAGCATAAAGATAATGCTAGAGCATAATTTAAAAGAGAGAGAATGCATGACTGTGTAGCAGAGAATAATGGGCTATAAACATGGGGAATGTAAGGTTTCAGTCTTTTTTATATACTTCTAACATTTTTTCATTCATTTGATATTTTTTTTGCATGTTTACAATAACAAAAAACCTTATTGTGTTAATTCTAATGGGCTGCAAAGAAACTGTCTGGATGTGTTATTTTTATAAAGTATTTAATAATAATAGATAAACCAAACAAATACAAACATATGTTATATCTCCTGAAAGCTGTGATCTAAGGCTTTCTATTACATTTTAAACCATATAATTTCATTAAGATCACATGTCATTATAGTCAGTTTAAGTTCAATTTCAAAAACATCCAGACAGTTTTTTGAGTCACTGTATGATACAGTTATCAACACAGCAAATTCAAAAACCAATTGACTCTGAAGTTTGAGACCCTACCCATTGTACTATTGCTAATCAACATTACCAAGAAAGTCAACCAATTGTCCTACCTGCACTTCCATCTGCTGGAGAGATTCATGAAAATATATTTGCAGATGAAAGCTTGAATACATTTCTGTATACTTTAAATGGAAGGCCTACTGCAAGCTCTGCACTCAATATTCTAATGCTTAGCCATCCAAATATTAATATTGCAGGTCCCAGCCAATTATCAGCTCCCCAAGCTGATATTCCAATGCTTAGCCTTCCAAATATCAACACTGCAGGTTCTAGCCAATTATCAGCTCCCCAAGTAGTCCCAGCTAATATAGCAAGAAAGAAACAACCCCAGCACATGATTACACATCTAGAGGTAGCAGCAGATGTTGCTCATACTTTAAAGAAACTTTGTCCAGACAGAAAATGCTGAAAATGCTTCATAAAGGACTGCCCTGGGGGAAACAACAAGAAGTTGTGTTCTAATATATGTTCCTTGTGTAAAAGTAAAGAATGTACAGGATGGAATAGCTGATATGGGGTTAATGAACCATGCAAAAATCAAGGTGGAAGATAGTGTATGACAGTAATAGTAGGCACTTGAGTAGTAGGATTTATGTGTCAAATTGTAGTAATGAATTTTCCGAACATATTGCAATTTATTTGGTGAGAATTGAACAAGAAATGAGTGAGATATTATCATATTAAAAAATCCTCCCTTTTCTTTTTTTCTCTCTTCCCTTTTTGGGACATTATTTATCAGCACCCACAAACATGATAACCAAGCCAGATGTAGGGCTCTTGCTGTAATACATACCAAATAGAATATGCAGTACAGCATAGTGTGTATATAAAAATAGTACTATATTGTTTTTATCTGTAAGTAGTACAATGGAAAACCAGGAAATCAAGTACATCCAGAACATTGAGATCACCTCTTGACATTGGCAAAAGTGCCAAAACCAAATATTACATTGTGGTCTATATAAGACAAGTCAATCATTTTGATGCTATATATGGGTGATCAAAACCTTTGTGCATCTTTGGAAAGTCATCAAAACATTGTATTACATTACTATGCACAATGATTATTCTAGCATTTTGAATTGGTTGAGTAAGAATTAAAGCAGTATTAAATTTAAGCAAAATATTTATTGAACTTTACTTTCAGTGGTAATTTTTTGGTGGACTATTGAGGTACGTAGCATTGTTTGACAACCTTTTCTGTTTTCTTGTAAATTACTAGAAGCATGAATTTTTTATGTAAAGTACACTAAACATTGGTACAAGATTTAATTGTATATCAATTATTTTGGCTCTCCCAGACAGGCCACTTTTTAGATAGTGACATAGACCATCATGTACTTATCTACAGTAATGATGTATTAGTGTAGTAGTTAGAATAGGTATTTAATTGTGTTCTGCAAAGGTGGTTCAATCCTGGTAAGAGGCATTTCAATTAAATGTGATAATCTGAATAATCAATTGGAGTATATAGGAAAGTGCCATGTATTTTGTAGCAACATTAAATGATCCAATATTTTACTGTAAAATTGCCCTCTCAGTGGCTGTGGACAAAAATTTTGTCATGCAAAGTTAACAAATATTTAAGCTACCTTACAAGGACTACAGTCATCAACGGCTCCTTGAGACAGCCAAATCTTGAATTGAATAGAATTACCCAAAAAAGTAGTTTATCTGTAACTTTTTTTGCACAAGCTATTCAAAGCATATCTAAAGAATATTCTTACAAGATTTGAAGTGAATCCATGAAGATGTGGTAGAGATAAATGGAAAAGATGGGAAAAAGTTCTTATCATGTGCTTGCCAACTCCTTGAGACAAAGTCACATCACGCCAGCAAAGTCTACTCTGAGAGACTCTGAGACAGTGGTTGATACAGTGTTGCCGGATTTGGTACATGTGATGTGACACGATAAGAGGCCAGGCTCTCTTCATAAGGGGGAGAGATTGTGAGTTTATGGTATTGAACAACTCCTTCCTTAATTATAAGCAGTGAAATTAGTTTATGTATTGATTCAAAGTAATGTTGTCTCCAAAAAATTGGAAATTACTTCATATTTTGGTTGTGGTAAACTGATCAAATTTGGGTTTTTTCAAAATTTCTGACAATTTTCCATATTGCCAAGGCTGCATTAAAGCGATGCATCTGAAATTTTACCAAAACATAGAATACATATGGCATAATGATGTACAAAAAGAATTAATACTAAATTCAAAGTTGTTGTGCTGTAATATGTGTTTGTATCAAGGAGCCGTTGATGACTGTACCAAGGTTTTATTTTTAGCTAATTCTGGCCGTGACTTACAAACAAGGAGTCTGTTTGTTTCACTTTACCATGCCTTTTGGGCATTTGCGTCATTTGTTGCCTTTCAAGGGCACTGCATTCCAATATATTCTTTTTGCAGTTTTGCCGATGGAGTACATACTAAATCTCACGGCATACAGCCTTCAAATTTTTTCCAGAAAATAATGACATATAACATTCATCAAAGTGGTAGTGTACTCTCTCACTCCGTACCGCACTTTATCCAGACCGTCATACACAGGGTGGTATACCTGTTTGCACGCGTATTTGAACCATCCTGCATGTTAGGCTGATAACAAGACATAAGTATGTCCATTCTAGAGTTGTTGAAAGACGTGGTGGGAGACAAAGAACTCAGCAACGATAGCCTGGACATGAGGCGGCTCGAGCGTAGTACCCTAATAGATCACGTATATCCTCGTTCTCAGTCACGCTAACTTCGTTATTAACTCGTTTTTCTTCAATTTGTGTAACAGGAGAGTCATTTAGCTTATAAGGCGCCGCCGAATAGCAAATATATGGATGATGTACATGTGATGAATTGTGATTTGAGGCACTTAGAACTGTAAAGCTATACAACAGTAAAACCAAAGTAAAGCGGTTATGAAATGTGTAATATGTATGTAGATTATATGTTCAAACATGGGGAAGATATGCGGTCCAATTCAGATCGATGTATGCTCCAGTAGGCAGAGCTCGAAGACCTATGAGAGGCAAAATAGGAAGGGCACCACGAGCAACTATGTACAACAAAATCGATAGAAAAAAAATCGTTACCAAAATGGTGAGTAAAGTGGTAACCATGAAATCTGCCAGGACAGAGCTGCACTCTTTGTCGTCCCCATTCCCGCCGCTGCTGTGCATTGGGGCCATCAGCGCCACGAGAAAATACATGCCGAGAGGAATACTGGATACCAAGACAGCCGATACCCTCCACGCCCACTTCTCAATTACTGTAGGAAACTCGAATGACCAAGCGATGCAGTGAATCCCACCAAATGATGTGGCCACAAGGATTGCCAGCACGGCGCACATCAAAGCATCCTCAATTTTTGGGGCATAGAACGTCGGTACACGATATCGCTTCCCCTCGAAAGTGTTACACCACATCATATCGATGATGCCAGAGAAGAACATAGTGACTGGGCGAATCGTGAACACGTATATGATGCTGCGAATAAGACCAAGCTCTTCCCGTTTTATCCTTAGATACATCCCAAATTGCTGGGGTAAAGATAAACTGGGATCATGGTACGGGCGGCTAGCTGGTGAATCTGGCAGGACCTCGGGTGACACCGATTTCGGCCGTTCGGATGTGTGTTGGGCTTCGACGTCAACATCCGGAGACACTGGTGTTTTAGATCCCAACAACGAAGTTTGAGGGTGAGTTGCGACATCGACATTGACAGCGACTGGTGTTTCAGGTCGCTCAACTGCCTCCAATAACGAAGTCGGGAGACTGTCATCATCTTCACCTACTGGAGCTATGGAAGGCGATGTACTCTTTCTCTTTTTCTCTTCCGGTTCGCGATCGGGATTGGCTGAACATCCTTTTTTAAAATGAACAGGGACGGAAACTTGAACGTCAAGAGGTTTGTGCCACCATAAGCCGTAAATGATCATCGTAAGCGCCGCAAAAGCGAGGGTGACAATCTCCAGCTCCGTCAATACCATACGCTTGGATCCCCTCGAAATGCACTGGATGATGAACCATGTAGTCTGCATGACCACGACGCCTTTCGAAAAAAAATCGCCTTTACTTTTGTCCTTGATTTCCGCTTCTGTGATCGTCGGCCACTCGATCTTTCCTTCCTCTTCTAGGTTCTCCATTTCGCGTGCTTCAAGTGTGCGTAGAAGAACGCCATCTTGGTACAAGGAGAATCCTCCCATTATGAGAAAGAATGCATGGGTTTTTGTCCAACCCTTCGCTATAACGGAGTCCAATTCGTCAATCAATTAAGTATCGAAACAAGAAGAAACACACCACATACCTTTGTACCGTTTCTCAATATCTGAGGCCGCCAGGTACTGTCGTGTTGTCCATATGATGACCATTTCTGGAGTGATGAGCATATAGAACATGATAGCCAGGCGTCGACCAAAGACCCGTATAGCGCTGTCGTTCGGAGCTGGGATATTTGGGTGAACTGCGATCCATGTGCAGGCAAAGATGGTGGCGAAACAGCTCAAGAAGATATTCCATGTCGACCTGTCCGTAAACTGGGAGTCGTCGGAGAGTTGAGTTGATGCTGGCATATCTTTGGGATAATGAGAGTGTGCGTGAGCGGCATATAGAGTACAAGTACAATGTGGCAGTGGTGGCGTACCGCGTGGGCGGAGTCCCAATCCACTCAGACCATTTCAGCTGTCATATAGCCACAATTCATCATTCTCTTTCCTTCTCACGGCCTCTCCAGGTCGTTTCACTTCTTTGAGTCCCGAGCCCCTCTAGGACGCCTCCAACAGTGCCTGAGGTCAGGAGAGCTACGGTCTCGTCAGAGACGAATCCCACGCTCAGTGAGGTGGTGAATATTGTGTTGAGCATGCTGGTGGTGCATTTGCGGCACAAGGGTGAGGGAAGGCGAGGAAGCGAAAAAGCCATGACCACCCGCGCTAATTGCGTTGTTTAATTGTCGGGTTAATTGATTGATGCCATGGATTAGCGCCCAAGCTCACGGATACCCCCTGGTCCCCCTACCTTGGACTATCTTATAACCAACCCAGGACAAGTCATAGTCGAAGCTCGCCAGGTTCAAATATGCCAATTCACATTCTATTTATTTTGGTCCAACTTATTTTTTTAGACTATCAGACATCTTGCAAACGGCCCAAAACGCGTCATGGTCGAATCTCGCGAGGTTCAAATATGGTCATTGGCAGTCTAATTATTATTGTCCAGGTCGATTTTAAGCGACATGCCGGACCTTTCAACACCCTTTTGCCTACTACTACCACCGATATCCAGTTGCTTTGCCTGCTACTAAGTCTATGACCACCATCCAGTTGCTCTTGACGCTCTCTCTCGTCCCACCCGACCTGAAGCCACCATCCCCCCCGCTTATATTTTGCTGCCTAAAACACTGAGTCTCTGAGCACGCCTTCAAACAAGATGTATGCACTTAATGAAGTGCTGAAAATTGAAGACAGAGGCAGCATACTGCCTCTTTGCTTGTACACCACATATCTATCTACCTTGTTCAAATCTGTGCACACGGCATGGACGCCTGTGGATGGGTACTGGTTTGGCTCATCGATAGCTACAGTGCATAGCAGGCGCGTAGCCTGTCAGGGTCTACGATTTGGATGCTGTTGAGGGGTTTGGTTATCACCTTTGACAGTCCTGCGAATGTCTATACTCACTGACAATGCCCAACAAGACAAGATGCTTCCGATGCCGCTCAGAACCCAATATCCTTCCTCAAAACTCGGCTTCCTTTACTTGTTGGCGTTTGTTCACTGTGTGGGCAGGAGTGGATAACATCACGAGTTGCGAGGAACGTGTGGGAATTTGTAGCTGCCTTTAAGCGTCTGTCTACTGGGAGGGTGCCAGTACTATAGGTGAACAAAGGCTAGTACTTATCGTCAACAACCTTGCGAATGTATATTCTCACCGACACACAATCATAGCGTATGCCTCTCATTCTGCGCAATACCAATACCCAATACCCTCCCTCAATACCGGAGTTTCTTATCGTCAAGGGCCAGTCTGCAGGCAAAAAATAGGTCGGCTCTTGTCTTCACGGTCTTGTGAATGTATATGCTCACCGAAACAGCGGCGCATGGTTAGAGTTTCTATATCCACGCCGGGCTGGGCCCTTATGGAATGTGTGCACATTCGGGGTTGGTGTCCAGAGTTGGTCTGCAGGCAGGATGGATAGAACCAGATCACTTCTCGTTATTCCACGATCTTGTGAATGTCAATACTTACGGAGTACATGACCAGAGCATATACTCCCCATTCTTCCCAGCACCCAGTACCCAGCACACTTTCTCAAAACCCGACTTCCCTTTCTTGTCAAGACACATTGGGCGCTTGTGGACGGTGGGAGAATGCGTGCACACTCGTATCTGCCGTCGACGGTCGGTATCACAGGTCGGTTTTCATCTTTGACGATCTTGTGAACGTCAATACTCGCGGGCAGCGTAACCAGAGGACACCCTCCCTCAAATCCCACCTTCCTTCACTTGTCCAACTCGTACTGGTGCTTGTGATTCGTGGATACTGCGTAGCTGGTATCGAGGGTCAATCTGAAAGGAGAAAAAAGGTCAGTTCCTATTTGTATCGGACGGGTGTCTGTGTATGCTCATCGACGTTTCAAAGAAACAGAGTTCCCCGGATGCTACCGCAATGCAATGCCATTTCCGTGTGCAAGTTGTGCTTGGCGTTTGTGGTCGGGCGGGTGCGACAGCACAGGTGCCCTCAAATGCGAGAGGGAAACCACGGCGTCAGCGTCGAGATGGGGGCGAGCAGATGGATATTTAAGGGTCCTGGTGGTGAACACAAGGGGCGGTGGACGAGGAGGAGATGAAAAAATAAACGCATAGGTGAGCATGCGAGACGATGACAAGGGCCTGGGATGCGTACTCACTGTCATTGACTCCTCCAAGGTGCAGCGTTGGTATCTCTTCCTGTACGAATCGAACGCTGGAGGTTGAGGTCAAGATCAAAGTTTAGGGAAAGGTGAAGTGGGTGGAACATATGCGAGGCTGTAGAGACACGGCGAGCCTGACTGTTGCGGGGGGACAGTAAAAATGAACGTATGTGCTTACCGTCTCGTGCAAGGTGCGACACTGCTCTCTCTACCTGTACTAAAGACCGCGAATCGAATGCCGGACACCGTGGTCACGGTCGTAGATAGGGGCAGGGAAAATGTGAATAAAGGCGTTGGACTACCTGAAGAGACACGGTCAGTGCGATGGGACAACCAGAAGCAATTCAGTTGCTAACCGTCTTCCAGCTGTCGAGTAGAGCCTGACGCCGAGTGCAATGCACGTCACGGTCCGAGCGTTCGTCAAAGAAGGATAGGGGCTTAGGGATGTGTGGATGCTGTAGTTCTACGGTGAGTACTGTTGGAGTGCGGTATTGCGTTTGTTTGTTTACCCGCTATCAAGCCCCGATGCTCCTCTCCAATCCCGGTTCACACCCATGCGGCTCAAAGCGATTGCAGGCTTTGTTTCAGTGGTATGTATTGCTCTTCCCAGCAACACCTACCGCCGTTGATGCGGGATGCGTCGCTCGGTATTGGGATGCACATGCCTGGACTGGCCGAATAGGTGAGTTTCGTGGATCTCTGCGCGCATTGATACTTACGAATGTATCCCAGTGCATGTTCATCTCAATATGCATGCTAGACGCGCGGCGAGCTCTGAAATATTTATCACGATGTCGGATGGGCTGGATATTGAGAGGATGAGACGACGAAATGGGGGGGAGGCATAGCGTGCTAGTGGCCGGTCACTACAAGCACCGTGAGATGGTGCGGGAACAATAGAGGTAAGCGTGCAGTTTGTTTTACAGGAGAATGTGGGGACTCACTCATCGGGCTCGTCACTAAAATAGCTGACATCTGGAAGCGATGTCCAGCAGTGAGGGCAGGGGTAGACGCGTCGAGGCTACGGTGAATGCGTCAGAGCGAGGATGAACGCGTCTTGGACACCCGCTCAGCGTGTCTGTTGAAGCGATGCACCGTACACATCGATGCTCTGGATAGTGAGCGGAGGAGAGAATGGATGGGAAGGCACAGTTGGTGCGCTAGTTGGGGTGGGGGGTTGCAGGTTATCTTGGATGCTGCGAGATGGTGCCGGAATACTAAAAGTGAGCACGCAGTTTGTATGATGAAAGCAGCGTTAGCGCTTAGTCCGAGTCGTCGAGCTCGTCGGTAGTTGGTGGCATCCGAGAGCGAAGTGAACGCGTCAGGGAGTGGGAAAAAAGGTAGATGGACCCGGAGGTGCTAGGCAGACAGGGAATGGAAGGACGGAATGGAGAACTGAGGGAAGTCCACTCTAGTCTCTCCTAGACAGACATCGATATTATGTGATGTGCATACGATCACGATAATATGAAGTCTGTTGTTTGCCACGCCCCCAAAACCGCGCTAGAAAATCATTATGTAATCTTCGCACTTTAAAATTTACTTTCTGAGCCCAGTGCGCGATGGTAGGGCGCTTTTCATAGTCTTTGGCAGATATAATTTCTCGTGTGGTCCTTGAGAATCTTCTATAAAAAATGGGAATCTCTCGAGGCGATGTGGGAGTGTTAAGCGAAGTAGGTTCGATAGCAAGCCTAAATCCGGATTACGTGAACAGCATTTGAGATCATCGAGAGAGCCAAGGCGCTTAAATAGAGATGAGTCACTCATCGATGCCTTCATTGAACGATACATTTTCAATCAATCTCACAAAAATACATAAAGTCCATGAGGGACTATATACAAGTCCTCCAAGTCCCCGTTACCCTGAAATACGGAAGATTACCTAGAAAGCCAAGGCTCGTCATGCGGCATCTCCATTTCAACGCTATGTATATAAACGCGTCAGTCTACTTTGCATTCGCACTGACACTTATCACCTGGATAGTATGTTGATATGGTGAGATAAATATTGAGATCCCGGCGGAAACGGTGTTTGGAAACGAGATACACAGAGAAATGGGGTTGGAGGACATCATCGTCATTACCTCGTTTTCATTGATCTTTCTATAACTTTAACACTGGTTCGACTAGGGTAAGTACGATTTGAGATCGCTCGAAGTCGTCTGGGACATAGTTTGTCCCCAGATGATCCGAGAATGGCGTTGAAAATAATGGATAATACTGGTTTGCGCCGTTGCTATACATGATAAGAATGTCACTCGCCATTCAGAGATCCCGAAATCGATAACTATGGCCTATGAAAGCAATGCCAGACGTTGACACTTGCGATTGAGATTGGTACCCAATTGTAGGTAACCGACGAAATTTCATCGATGTACACTTGGAAGTACAGGAGTACAGTTTATCTGTTGAGTATATTGATATTTAGATACTTAGTGCCGTCGAACAAAAATATAGCATTGAATGTTGGTTGGAAAAGAAGGCCTGAGTAGATTTTTAATGCTTGAGTTCCAGTTACTACGTATACAGAGTATAACCCAAGCTGGCCGATCAGGTCTACCCGTCATTTGTTGCAATTAAATGGGCTTGGTTTGGACGTGTTTCTCCCTCACGGAATTTATGTGCATATATACACCATTTCTCTTTATACGCATCCGACATTAGGTCAATCATGGGGTACAATACTTGCTCATTTCATCTGCATAAATTTAACAACTATCGCAGCTAAAGCCGATTCTACCACTAATATGTACAAAAGAGAAATAGCATAGTGTTCACAGTTGTGTGGCCGTCTTTCCAGGTACGCACAAATTCAGGACAAATCAGTTCCACGGCATTCAACAAAACAGCCAAATCACCAGCATCGATTGTCGTCGACCAGCCATATTCCCCATTTACCATATTTTCCCTGAGCACAATATTCAAGTCAACATCGTGCCGGTATTCAACATGCAGTATTCTCTTACCCAATCAACACATGACGTTGGTCCATCGTAGTTTACACCGTTGATATTGGCCGGCGTGGTGCTACACATATCTTCCCAATTATCGCCATTGTGCAGATTTTCCAACGGTGCCTCATGACGCTATGCAGTACAAGATTTCATCAGGACAAAGTGTAAGTGAAGCAAGGGCAGACGGCTTACACGAATACCAGGCTCTACACATCCCTGAATGTGAAGGTCGACATAAGACATCATTACTAGCTGTTGAGCATTTCTCGCACCTTATCTTTGAAGTAACTCCACCAGGGAGTACATCCCCCCTCGTTGGAATCCACTTTCCAGTAACCGGTAACGTGTCCACAGATTCCCTATTCGACTTATGAGTATCCCAGTTCCCAGTCCTTGAAATGAATGACAGACCTGATCCTCACAACTAGTCGCAGCCCATTCCCTTCCATGGATCTCAATTGGTTTGATGTGACACTCGTTGATTGGGTTGAAACCGGCTGGAACATTCGTCAAAGTAGCGGTATACTCTCTCACTCCGTAGCGCAAGCAATGGGATGGCTGCAGACCAGACCATTCAATGGACACCCTCTGGCGAATTTCTTCCTCTTCTCGACGTCTCTTCTCATCAGCCTTCTCTTTCGCCTCGCGATCCCATTCTCTCCGCTCCTGGTGCATCTTGACTCGCCGCTCCTCATGGTCGTGAACTTCTGCGTTCCATTTGTCCCGCTGGACTGCGCGCTGCTGCTCATGATCGTGAACTTCTGCGTTCCATTCGTCCCGCTGGACTGCGCGCTGCTGCTCATGATCGTGAACTTCTGCGTTCCATTCGTCCCGCTGGACTGCGCGCTGCT
>JANCIO010000507.1:0-17576 GCA_027604855.1 Psilocybe subaeruginosa | reverse complement strand
TTACAGCAATTCTTACATAAGTTCTGTATTTAATTCGCTGTAAGTTTTACTTACACTGGTCGGCGCCAGCAGTGCATGTAGGCAATCAGCTGTTTGATAAGGAAAATCCTTCCACGACAATAAACCATGACCGAAATCATGTATTCGCAATGCATTGAGGTTGTGTGCTCGATGAATCAGAACGCTGAGGAGACCGCGAAGATTCGACGCTTCTTGGAGCAGAATGCGCTCATAATTCAGAGTAATATCGAGGCTCCGAAATATAAGCGCTAAATCGGATTGTTCGTCGGTTAAGAGATCGATCAAGGTATTTACTCGAATAGATAATTCTTCTTGGGAGCGTTTTTTAATTGTAGATCCCTCGCGTTGGTGTTGCCACGCATCTAGATTGATCCAAAGAGTTGAGAATAAGCGCCTGCGTGCAGATGATGCAAAAACTCTTGAGATTAAGGTGCAAGCAGTGAGAGTTTGGAAAGCCTTTTCATCTAAGACCCTATCAACTCCTGGCGCTATATTCTCCACGATTTCAACAATGAGTTCGAATGGCAATGCAACACCTGTGTTGGTCGCCATAAAGAGAGTGCCTTAGGATTCAACAGTGGTTGAACTAGTTTTGAACAGATTGTAGTTGATGAGCAGCAAGTACCTAGATGGATATGGAAACAGATGTTGCGAGCAAGCTGCGGGTAAACGAGTCGAAACTCAACCAGCCTGAGCCAAATTTCAACGTTGCGCCCCACCAAAGCGTGTTGGAATTTGATTGTATGTAACTGTTTAGTTTAAGCCACATAACCAAATCCTATTAGAACTTTCGGCCGAATAGGGCGAGCATTTATTGCGAAAACAAGAAACACTCCGACACTCCGCAACATTCTCGTCAGAGTCAATTTAGGGCTGAGTCTGTTATAATTCAAACTGTCCTTGATTTTGCATTGATTCGTGGACCATGCATCCTTCTCTCCGCGACCGTCTATACTCCTGTGATCTAAGCAATGGCTCCTGAAATCTTCCTCGTCACAGTGGCACAGGCTAGTTTTGGATGTTGAACAGTAAAGAATTCTAGCAGAATGGTTCTGCGAAGCATATGTCGGATATCTGCGGTTGCCCGCCAACAATGCAAAGGCTCCGAAGCTGAGTATGTATTGCTATTCTTGAAAAACAAACAATGGGGTGATATAGATATACATAGGCTTTTGTTGTTCGCTTAGGATTGACATAGGACCTAGGTTGACATGGTTGTTCTAGGAAGATTAGGGAAAATGTCGGTAAGTCATCTTTTGTTCTTCCCCCATTCGAAAACTCTCACTGGCATGGAAGATATTGGATTTATGAGTGCACTATTGGCAGTTGTACATATCGACATGCACATTATAAAAATTCGATCGCCAGCCAAGCCCAAGACCGAACGTCGTCAGGGCACCCCACATATGTCCGAGCTTGCTCCAGGCTCTTCCGTGCACAGGCATCGCTATATCTATAGCACCCGATCCCGATATATCACGCTTTGGAATGCCAAAATGCCGTGCGGCCAACGATCACTGAGCGGAGCCATTGATGGGCATTGGGTTGGGAATGCGGTTACCGCGTGCATGCGTGCGCGCGTGTGGCTTTTTGGCCCTTTACCTGCCACCACCATCATCATCCACAGCCCTTTTCGCTGTCCCTCAACTGTCTTCTTGCCTCAGCTTACCCCCACACTCTTTGAAGTTCTCTACTACCTGCGTTGAGCGCGGCACCCTTCCAGCTCGTTGACTACTCATCGTTTCCCTCTTTTGCTGCTCTTATAGCTGGGAGTGTTTATCGCAAATTCACTTGACCAAGAATGCAGATTGATATACCTATTCTGAGGATTGCACTTTATGGCGTGCTGGTGAGTGCTAAATAATTTTATTGTCGATTCGATCTTGACTCCTATGAGTAGACATTCATCACCTTTATCCTCCTTTGCCTCTCAGCCGCCAGGCTCAACTATACAAACCACTTGCAACCACATGATCCACTGAATCATGGCAAAAGTTTTACAGGTACGTTTGCCATACATATTTCTACCTGACTGCCCATTCATTTCGATTTCGCTCAACAGACCCTATCGTCGTGGAGATCCTTATTACAACGCTGATGACCATACCCTGGTCGGTGTTTATGTATGTTTCCCTGCTCATCATCCGATGGTTTCCCGGTTCTCATTGGTTGCCATCTTTTGGATGACAGTGCATTCTCAATACACAAACGATACGAAAAAAAATATATGACAACTTTCCTCGCGGAGATCATAGGACTAAGTATATTGTGGGTTTTCTGGATCGCCGGGGCAGCTGTGGCATCGGTATGTTCCAAGATCCTGATATGCGATACTCGTATGCTAAACGAACCCTCAGGGTCCTTGGGGAAACTTGTCTTGGTGTCAACACTTTGAAACGTGTCGTGTGCTGTCTGCCCTAGTCGCCTTTGCTTGGCTCGGGTGGCTTACGATTACTGTCCTTCTTGGGCTCAGCTTGCTCTTCAGCATTGCAAATAAGTCGCTGCTTGAACCCTTTCATGGAAGATGGAACCCTCGCCAAAGTCATTATGGCGATAACGTTTCTCGTGTATAGTTGGCGATGGCGAAAAATATACGACATAGTAACGCGGTATGTGCGCACTCCTCTACATTCTGGGCTTGTCCAGTTGACCCTTTCTATTGCTAGATGTACTCGGTGTACAGCTGCTAATGTCGTCGAATCTTATTTGTTGCTCACGGTGTACATGTAAATTATCTGTATAGAAATCAGGATATACCCAACCTCCAATACCCAGCTTCACATTTGCGACTTCGTTTCGGGCGACTGGATGTTACCAGTCAGCCAAACAGAATTCGACTCCTACTGACTCTTTCTAGTTTTATTTTAAATACACTTATTTACAGGATTCCATCCTGCTACTAGAACCAAGTCATAGAAAGCCGTACAGTTACACAGTTGGGTTTTACCGCCTCTACGCCGCCTTTCATTCATCTGTCAGCGGTCACGTGAGCTTCCACATAATCTATTTTTAGAAAATTTAAATCCTTCGACTATCTCGACTGATCAACTCCTGCCTGCAACGTGGTATTCATCTGGTGCACATAGTCAGATACGTACCGAGCAGTAAATTTTGTCCCACTCCCGTTATTTAAATATTATGACGCACTCAGAATCATTACTTCACAATGTCTATGTCTTCGTGATATAATGTTTCGGAAGAAAGGGTGTCGTCATTGCCACTGATTTGTCACATTATATCGCGTTGATTAGGCCTCTAGTATCATGTATGTGTGTCGCAATGTCCTACATTTATTCTACGAAAATAGTAATTATAATTAATAAATGTGGTGCATGTGGATCACTATATAAAACGAAGAGTTTCTGAGACGATCTTCAAGACTCTAATCTCTTAAACGTCTTCCACCTTCTACTGCACACATTCCACTTGGTCCATATGCTGAACGTACTTCGCACGGCGCTGTACGCGCTGTTGGTTAGTACAAAGCAGATTCCTCGGAGGAATAATTTCTCAAAGATCTCATTTCCGTTCAGTTCCCGCTTTCAGTGGTTTTGCTCGGCCTGACAGGCTACAGGATCCACTATACAAAAGGCATCAATTTCGGTGATGTCTTAACGACGAGGAGACATTTCTACGGTGAGTATCAGGCACGAACTTGATTCTCTATTGGACTCAGCATATACCAAGATCCAATCATCGCCGAGTTGCTTGTCACCTCGGTTCTGGCTATGCTTTTCTCGTGCTGGTTGTAAGTATTACTTTCCATGCAGTTACCATTTAAACAGACTCATTAAATGTACTTAGCATTGCTGCCATATTGGGGAAGCTTCGAAATCCACTCTCGAAATACATCTCTGAGCATATCTCTCTATTCATTATCTGGGTCATGTTTCTCATTGGAGCTGCCATAACCACGGTGCGTATCTATCGCTTTGTTTCATCTGACGTTTTGACTTAATAGGTTTATGTCCCTCAGCACAAATGGCTTCATCTCAAGCATTGTCGAAGCCATTTCAAAGTATGTCGAATTCTCGAAACCATCAAAGCCTTCTCGTGGATGTGCTTTATCATTTCCACATTTCTCTTGATTGCCAGTCTCATCAGTATGCTACGACACAAACGCACGTTGTCGGATCCACTTTATGGTGAAGACGACTATGGAACCTACCCGGAGACCCGCCAGGCTCGAGCCGCAGGGACCGCCACCACGACCACGGCGTACAACAACGTTCAGCCCACAAGTCACAACGTCGGAACAACAAACACGGTGCCTCATAACGCGACAACCAATGTCCACACTCATGAGGTTTAGGTTTATAGATTCCAAGCGAATTGCATTCGAAATTGTTTTAATGAGTTTATTATTCTTTACATAACTTACTATTCTTTTAATGCTTCTGTTATATGCGAGTTTGACGTTGATAAAGTTTCGTTCTTTCGCAATAAATGCCTCTGTATAAATAATTGCTATTAAGCTGTTTATCGACTGATACCATCACTCTCAGTCATCTTGACCCATAATCCTCCCTACCACCATGAATGTTAGGCCAGTCTGAGAAATGAATAGTAAAGAACGACAAGCTCTTACATTGGTATACATGGTCAGGTGCATTTTCGGGAAGAGTTTCTCAATAGACTTCCGACCACTGGTCTGGGCCCATTCCTCCGGCGGGTGTGCCTCAGCAGGGGCAGCATTGAGGTCAAGCTCGACGCTAGAGAAGCTCTGAAGGAGCCTAACGATGATGAAAGACATTTCGTTGTACGCGAACTAGAAGATCTAGGATCAGCTCTGCCGAACGATGATTAATGTGATTTGAAAACGTACTTGTTGACCCAAGCAAATTCGGGGGCCGGCGTTGAAAGGCAGAAAAATAAATGGGTTCTTAGATAAGTACTTCTTCAGACGCTCGTCGAGGAAGCGGTCAGGATCGAATTCTTCGGCTGTTTGAATGATGGAGATTAGGTTTATGGAGATAAACCTAGAAAGAAAATATACCATCAGGTCCCCAGAGATCTTTACGTCTGTGCATCATGAAAACCGAGTACGCAGTTCTGTAGAACAGTACCATTAGTATCACAAGTAGATGTGGTACTTCGGTATGAGAAGACTTACTTGACTCCCGCTGGGATGAAGTACGGTTTTTGAGCAGGATTGTTTGATGCCCACGTCGATGCCTTGACACTTTCGCGGACGTTGAAAGGCCTATAGAGAGAGATATGAGGGATAAAAAGAGAATTTTCGTGGCGGTTCATTCGTACACGATAGGGTACAACCGAAGTGTTTCTACTCGCAAATTAGAAACTGAAAGAAAGAGATATATGTGAAAAAGAGATGGTACCATTAATCACAGCCCGAAGATATTTCATATCCCTGATATCGTCGTAATCTGGGCGGCGGGAATGACCCACTTTTTCTGTGATTTCTTCACGTAGACGAGACAAGACGGCTGGGTAGATAGCGAGAAAATAAAAAATAAAAGTAAGAGTCGCGGCAGTAGTATCTCTTCCGGCTATAAGAGCATCAGGATCATGAGTCGTGTTGAAAAGAATGTCATTTTCTTACCTATCATAATGTTCAAGCTATATCGTAACAATCGGGTCAATCTTGGGAGTTAAGAGGAAGATGGTCTTACATTTCGTCTTTCAAAACTACAGGATCTAATTTCGTTTTGATTAGTTCTACAGACACAGGATGGATTGGAAGTACTCGCCATCGGTTACGCTAACCAAATGGTCCAGGAGAGTCTCATGCTCGCTGTTCTCCAGGCCCTTCTCGTCAGCCGGTAAATTCCTCTTTCTTGCGAGTGCTTCCTTGACAATGGGCTCGATATAAGCATTGACCACTTGCATTGGCTGATAACTATTGTCCTTGGTTATTTCCGTGAGGGGCCATACCCAACCGGATCTCTCCCTAACTGAGATGACGGCTTGTGCTTCCAGGAAGGCGGTTGCAAATGCATTGGCGGCATCTCCTTGGACGGTACGCATTATGGATGGGATGTTGGTCGTATTATCAGGGTAAGGTAATCCAGCAGTGAGACTCTCAACACTATTTCCGAAGAGAAATTCGGTGGCGGCATCGAGAGTAAATCGTGACATGAGATCCTACAAGAAAGACGTTTAAGAGAAAGTATGTGGCAAGTTACAAAACGAACCTGGAAGTCCACTGCATAACCTTGACGAAGCCTTTCACGAAGCTTGTCAATGACCTGTGAGCTCCGCCGATCGAACAGTTCGAAATGGCTGATTTTTTCGCGCGTAAACATGGGTCGGGTAATGGATCGATGAAACCTATATTTAAGAGTATTCTTGTGAGAGGTTTTCGGCTTAAAATTTTATAAAATTGTGTCGTACTTCCACATTTCACCTGATGAATGCGTTCAGTAATGATGAACAACGTGATTTCGCATTATACAACACACCATCGGAATTGAAAACTCCTGTTCCTAGGACAGATCCCATGTTGTAGATGAAGCGCTTACCTGCGCAACGATGTTTTATAAATATGTCGGATTCAATGTACGAGGTTATCATCATCACCTTTCACGTAATTCTGAAAGTCTGTGGCAAGCATCGCCTTGATATGCTCCGGAGATGCAGTGAATATGGTGTCCGACCACATAACACGTATGTTGACCACAGGGCCCTCCTTTTCTAGAAGCTCTACCAAGCCGTCTCCTATGTCTAATGTCAATAACGTCGCTAGTTATCCTTTCTGGCAAGGTAAAAATGTACCTGGATAGCCAGTTTTCAACTTCTTTATCATATCTACCAGAATGTCTAAGTTTCCGAACCACTTTCCCTGAACTTCAGGAATAATTCGGGCTCCCATAAGAGCCGCTTTGCGCATGTCGGATATCTTGCGGCCCATAATGTAAATTGTTGCCAGGAAGGGAATGCTCAGCACGGTTCCGACTACAACGACCCATGCCGGAACATGATATCCAATCCGGGCTGCGATAAGGGAGTGTACACTGACCACAATGCCGAAGAAGGAGCCCAGCAAGATGGTGCTTCGCGCTATAAAATCGATTCCTGGGGTGACCAGGACCATGACGGAAGATGGGATTGGATGAGAAGGTTAGAAAGCATGTGCATGTCTCTGCATGATGTATATATGGAGAGGTTTTATTTTTGTGGTGATTGAGGGGACTCTGCAACAACATATCATCTGACCAGCGCTCCGCAATTTCCAATAGTTCCGGGGTTTTATAATTGATTGAACAAGGGGCGTATTAAATCTTGACCTATAAGATGCTTTCGTTGCATTACAAATTACAATCAGTAAAATCACAAGCAAGTTCTCGGTAGGGTCTTTCGAAAAAGAAAACGCGTCAGACTCACAGGTGTCGAAACTAAGCTAATCATAGACGGAAATATGATCCTCATGGATCATTCACTCACTTTCAACATGAGAATGTTGTTTGTAGAATGTGCAACCGCTCAAATTTGGCACAGGAAGTGTCCGCTCTTGGCGAGAATCCGCCGTGGGAATTTTTGCAGGCCGCCGAGTCTGAGGAATGCAACCCAGAGCCGCCGACGACTACAACGGCAACGGCCACACACGAGCCATGCAAGAAGACAGTCTAGGTAAGTAACATCTCAATGAGAAGTATTCCAAGTGCTCACAAAAGATGAAGTTTGGGAAGAGGAGGCCGATCTTACCGAAGATTCAGAGAACGACGAGGACGATAGCGACGAAGAGTCCTCTGATGACTCAGGGTCTGACGAAGAAGTGCCCACAGTAGCAGAGGCTCAAGCTGAACAGGAGATCGAGGGCGACTTTGAGTGCGTTTGCCCCTTTTCTTGGCCCTTTTCAGTATTTGATTGTATTAGCCAGCCGTCTTGTCCAGAACATTCGTCTTCGTGACGGGTCTACGTCGACTGGCACCGGGCTATTAACGAAAGATTGGGACTTCGACCTCCAAGAACGAGAGCAAGAGTTCAAGGATGACTTGCGGGAGGCATCAGGGATAGGGCGAAAACGAAAAAAGGCACGTCGTGACAGTTTGTCTGTAGATTCCTTTGTTGACTATACCCCCAGAAAGGACGCTCTTCAGGACCGGTTTTGTCGCAGCAAGTGAAAGCCCTCATCGGTGAAGGCAATCAGGCATATGTGGATAGCAATATTCCCGAGGCCACCCGTATCATGCAGGAGGTTATACGGATCGAACCCCGCGCAGCATCGGCTTGGTCAGTACTGGGACAATGTTACGAGGACATGAAGGAGGACCAAAAGGCATTGCAACTGCGAATCATGGCCGCTCATCTTAGTCACGACGCCGACGAGTGGGATCGTTTAGCTCGGCAATCACGGTGAGTTGGGCTCAGTTCATTTCAGAGCATAAATCACTGAATTGATGCTAGAGAGCACGGATACAAGCAACAAGCGCTTTACTGCTATCGCAAAGTCTACAGTTTAGACCCTACGAATGTCCACGCATTATGGGATCGTGCGTCATTGGCAAAGGAGATGGGCGATCTTCGAACGGCGCGCAACGCCTTTCTCGCCATCCTAAAACGCGTGCCGCATGATCTCAGCGTTCTTCGTGAACTGCACACCATCCTCGTTGAACTCTCCGACTTTTCGACCTGCGCCTCTCTTTTACAAGATGCTCTGGATTACTACATGCAAACTTGCCCATCTGGCCACGGAGAGGGTATATCTGGCGGTGGATTCTCAAAGATGGATCTACTCCTACTGGCAGATCTCTACAACGTGATGGGAGAGCACGGACAAGCAGTAGAAACAATCCGACGAGGGACTCGGTGGCAGCAGGGAAGGTTAGACCAGAAATACTGGGACTTATGTGAAGATGACAGAGAGTACGACATGGAGGGCTGGCCACCTCGAACCGTTTCTGATGAAGGCGGGGCTGTACCAGCAGGAAACTATGAACTCGATCCGAACGCCCGCCATCGACTTGCGGTCGCCAGAATTAAAATGGGAGATGTCGATGAAGGAAAGGTATGCATTCTGTCTGTCAACTCACCGACAGAATACTAAAATGTTAATAGCTACATGCCAACTCTGTACTTTCAGAAGATGTTCTAGATTATTCGGTCCTATTCGCAGAAATCGCAGATGCTTACTTCGAACGCGGGATGTTTGCGGAGGCAAAGCCTATCTATGAGCTCCTAGGCGGCAACTTGGCGGTTTGGCCTATTTTACGCCTTTACTACTGAGCTAACGTATTTTTTAGACTACCAGCATATATATTCTGCTGCAAACTGCGGCTTGTATGAGAAATGTCGACGAAATGCGAGATGCGGCCGAAGTGTACGAACAAGGTTAGTCTGTTTCTTTGAGTTAAGTATGCGACGACTCATCTAGCTGTATGCAGTACGCTTGGCTGATCCCACCAACAATGACGCTAAGATGAAGTTGGCTGAAATATACGAAATAATGAACGAACCTCGAAAAGCACTGGACCTTGTTTACGAAGGTAAGGGAGATTATATTTTTGTTGTGGCTTTGACTGATGGTATTCGTCAGTCATTGATTCGCGGAAGAAGAAAGGAAAATCAAATGCCAATAATCAACCTGAGGACTTGAACAATCCAAGCGGCACCTCGCTTTTCGCTGAAGACAAAATAACAACAAAGACTAAAGTAACCACGAATCGCCCAAACCGTTTGACTCATGCTCAGCTCAAGGAACTAGAGATGCAGAAGGAGAAAGAGGTAGTGAGAGGCTATCATCGGATGAAGGACATTTGGTATAGTATGCTAGCTGACGATACCGAAGCGGAGCGAGAATGGATGATGGAAGCAGAAAAACTCGTCGATATGTTCCGAGAGACGAGAAATCTCTTTTTAACCAGCCGGGTAAATTAACCAATTTCAAGACAAGTCGAATTGACATTCACCAAAGTCCAGAACAATCCATTCCGTGGCATGTTTCCACGCAGTCGTGCTAGGAAACAGGTTGCGACTGAAGCTGATGAAGAGAGGATGGCATCTCGTCTACAACTTGACCTTGGTCCGTTCCTCTTACTCAGGTGGAACCCTTCCGTAGCTAATTCTCTTGCAGAGCGCGACAGTCTTGCCCGTAAATCGGCCAAAAGTGGCGAAAAAATCGTCGGAGTGAACATTTTTCGTGGAATATCATTCGATGATTGGCTAAGGATATTCATGCAAGTCAGTCTTCGTTGTCCAATTTTTCGATATTCTTGCTCAATCTCGTCTAGTATTGTTTTATGTTGACAAGAAGGGGCCAATACGATACAGCAGAAGAGATTCTTCGACATATCATGGTTTCAAATGCTTATCAAGCCAAAGAGCGTCAGGATTCCATACGTCTCGCTCTCATCAGTGCGTGCATTTGTCATGATCTAGATCCTTAAGCTCATTCGCATTTGCAGCGTGCGCCATCGCTGGTGAACGATATGACATCGTCGTCGAACAAGCAAGAAAGCTTATAACTCAGCACCAGTTCAACAATGAGCCTCTGCGTATTCTCATGGCCTCTCTTGCAAGCGGTCTACGAACTACGGACGCATTTATCACTTCGACACTGCAGAAGCATCTCTTTAGAGAGATGAAACTGTCGGACACCGCCGCCAAAAATCCTGAAGTCCTCAAATGGAATCCTTTGAATAAGCGATACGCGCCAACTGGACATAGCAAATCCGCAGAGCATGATGACGACGATCAGGACGATGATGCACCTAGCGTGGACGACGTTTCCTTGTCCAATGATAGGTCCGGCCTTCCTGAAATACCTATCAAAGAGAACCCGGTAATTGTCGCTATCTATGGCCAGATCTGCGTCGCGGCAAAGAGTTATCAGAGCGCTATTTGTATGTGCCCTCTCTTGATGTCTTCATTTCGAGCACCCGTTTATGAATTTATGTACAAATAGTCTACTTGCTCATGGCTTATGATTACTGTCCTGATGACCCGATGATCTGTTTGTGCCTGGCCATTGCCTCTATTGGACGTGCGATGCAGCGTCAATCAGACAACAGACATCACCTGATTATCCAGGTGAGCTCATTCCTAGATGTTGCGCCGATTATCCGCTGAATTTTAGCAGGCCATGGCTTTCCTTTCCAAATATCGTAAATTGCGAGGAACCCATGACGAAGGAATGCGAGAAGTTGAATTCAACTTCGCGAGAACTTTCCACCAGCTAGGTGTGTCCTGTCATACCATATGTTCATCTGAATCGATTGTGTAACGGTCACTACCCTCTAGGTTTGTACACGCATGCAGTCAAGCATTATGAACGCGTGCTCGAGTTGGCGGACAAATCGGGGGTTCGTTTATATCAGTTGTTCTCTGCGTTCAAGTGGTTAACAATTCATACAGGACGATCTTTTCGCCCGGGAGTCTGCTTACAACCTGTCTTTGATCTTCGTCTTCACTGGAGCTACCCCGTTGGCGGATGCCTTGTATCGTCGATGGCTTTCGGTATAATGCTGACTGCGATGGCACTTGCATAAAACTGCATAAATAGAAAAAATACACAAATTTGGTTTCATTTATTTTGGTTCTACTATTTGCAGTACCATTTCTGGTTACCACCCAGCTTCCCGGTGTACTTTATGGAATGCTTGGCTCGAAAGCTTACGGTTGGCGGCGCCTATCGTGTTCTCAATCACTGGAAGTACCATTGGACCTGGATTCTACCAGCGTCCAGGGGGGAGAGCGCCCTGAAAGCAGCCGGAGAGAGATCGATGCTACCCGGGGCGCAACCTGGGCAACTATCAACCACCGTCGCATCGGTTGATTTGCCTTGGTCTGTATGTCGTGTATGTTAGCGTCCTGTCATGTTCCTTCTGGATGACAAATGTGACCTACACCATACAGTAATGTGTCGTCCACAGTTTTCTTTATTCCAACCAATGTCTGGGAACGATAGAGCGACGATTAAATCAGTATCTACGCTTTGCCAGCCACAACTTCCAAGCTGAGCATTGTAGGAAAAAACATATATGGTGAGCGTGAAGTATCAGTATTTTTCGAAAGGCAGACTACCAACCCCTGTGTAATAATAAGTTGCTGGTTTGAATGGAAAAGGATTTGATGAGATTATATGTCCGATGCAAATGAAATCAGACGCTTACCGTCTCCATAGTGGTTCTGGGCATAGACCATGGCCAAATTGGCGCAAGCAGCAGCTAAAGCAGAGATCTTCATTGCTGAAAGCATGTAGAAAAATTTCTTGTTCCAACTTTCGTTGATAGTGAAGATGCTGAAGATACTGACTCGAGGAGTATTAAGAATTTCAACATAGTTTTTATATCCCTGATCAGCAAGCTACTCAGGACATCGCAGCGATAAAGATATCGCAGACCGGAATTACTTGAAAGATTGTAGAAGCGAGAGTTTACCGAAAAGGCTTAGAAGATAGAAGAAATTGCTACCCATCTCGGTGAACGACGGTGACCAAACTCGTCTTGTGCTTTTCACTACCGTTGGTACAATTAACTTATCTCAGGTCAGTATGGTTGTATGGTGGCGTCTAAGAGAGCTTGAGAAGTACGCTAAATTATAGCTCGTATTAAGGTACATCTACACTGTCCAATATGCACCTCACCGATTTGGTACGGTTCAAGTGTTAGTGAAAAGTAAGAACTAGTAGAGTAATAAATTAGAAGCACAATGTTATTTTTGAACGTGGATTGAGAATGGCTTCTCGTATATCTGCAAACTTATCCCGCATCTACTGCGACCACCGCCCTTTAAGCGCTCTGTGTCAGTGTTAGCTCATTTAGGCTTAACTATCCGTTGGTATGTGGCTGGAGAACTGGAGTCATACATGACATTTAGTTGAACATTTTCCAGGGAAGTTCCTTGAGACGGGAAGGTTTCGACCTCCAACACGTTGACTCCTCTTTCTGTACATACATTTAGATGTCGACTCAGCTATTGAACCTTGTTTGAAGCATCTCTTCGAGGATCTCATTCACTACTTTAGTCGTCCAAAAACTTCTTCTCAGAGGCCTAGTAATTGTTAATTTTCGCAGAGGGTACCCGCTGACCCAAAAAGTGTCATTTTGCACGGGTTTCACGCTAAAGAAAGCAAACGATGACATGGATCACTGCGATCATTGCATCACCGTCAAGGAACGTATTGAAAGGATGATTTGTTGAGGCATCTCCTTGCCAAAATCTGAGTTTTGGTGTCATTTTGCAGTTAGATATACCTACCAGAGTTCATGAATTGTAGCATAAATGTCAGAGATTTGAATATCATCCAATGCCCCTTGAAAGCAGGTATGTGATTCCAGCACGGTTAAAGACATATAATTTCATCTGAAGATATAATAGCATTACAAATTCCTACATGAAAAATACAAGAATAAAGTCGCATAGGTTGTCCATAGGGAGCCGAACTGGAAGAAAATATACGTCAAATAGAACTAGAGATATAGAAGAGGATGAAAAGGATTACAGAAACAATACAACAGTAGCCATAAGAAAAGAGTGAGAAAAGGGACATAAAATAAAGATGAGTAAACGATCCAATCTCGAAATCAAGCAACAATTTCGTGCATTGAAGACTCGAGGGATAGAACAAACAGTCACCACGAGCACGAGTTGACGATGTTGAAAACACACTGCAGTCCTTCGGGAGTGGCGGTCTTCTCAATTTCACTCATCAGATAGTCGATCTTCTGATGAGTGTAATACTGCAGAAACAAGTCTCCGGAGTACGAGTAATCACCTAGCCTGGTGAAAGGGGACGACGGCTTTGGACAGAGTCAGATATGAAGTAACTCACTGAAAGTCTAATAAGAACACACCTGATCCCTATTCTCCATAGACCCAGATGGCCCTGCACTGAAAGCAGAGCCTAAGGCAACAGAATAATTCTGTCTTGCCCTCCCTCTTTCCTTAGCGTCCCTGGACACTCGCTCTGCTGATTGTAAGGGAGTAAGCGTCTTTGGACAACTTATGTTAGATACCAGTGGATTCAATGCAGGTCTGAGAAAGGCATACCTGAGCCTGATTTTCCGTTCCTTCAGCCATTATTTCCGGTTCAACCCTTTGTAGGCGTCGACTCAACTGCTTATGCAGCCTCGCAGCTTCCTTCGCCAAATCCTCAAAATGCCTCCTGATAGTGTGATTTTGTTTAAACTGGTTCCATTGTAAGGTGCAATCCACAGAGAATGACATTATCTCTGGGCTGTTTGCAATGAACTGAATGCTTGATTCCATCCGCGCCCACTGGAAATAGAGATTGGCAGGTTTGGGAGCACTGCTCAAATCACTGTCGATATTTAGTTCCTCCAGGGATGGGAGTTGTGTGGCGTGTAGTTTGGCGAACGATTCCGAGATGTTTTGGGAAGCCATGTCAATGCAGGTAAATTTTTTTCTGATTAAGAATTATTGAATGGTGAGCTGAGGACGTTGGATGTGATTGGGACGCGATTGGGACTTAATTGGGACGCGTTTTGTATACTAGGTATACCGTGGGTATTTTGGCCAAATTGGCCAATATCCCAAATAGGAATAATCATGTGGTCGTGTACAGGACGCGTTGAGTTTGAAAGTCGCGATACTGTCGCCGGCCATGTGCTGGCAATTTTTTGTTTGACCAATTAGCGACAAAACGCAAACATAGTGACGCGCTGTCGACACTGGCGCATATTCTTCAGAAATTTTCACCGTTATCTACTGACTGTTATGGGAGTGACTGTTAGACGACTCTGGAGTGTGGGGTGGACAAATAGTAAACTCACCGAATGCTTATTTTCCACTCGCTGTCAATTTCATGACCTCACTCCCTGTTCCCTATACCATGCCCTCGCTTTCCTATTCCATGAATGAAGCCTATCCTTGTATGGTTAGAAGCTTAATGATATCTAGCGGCTTTATGTTGAGTTGTTCACCGCGTGAGACCATGCTTTTGTTTACGCCTTTTTCATAGCGGTCATGCATGCATGTAATTGTTAACAATTTACAACTACCACACATAGGAGCAAGAGGCCCTCATCTCAGAGCGCACTCGGTAGGATACTAAGGAGAGCCGGTGAAACGGTATCATGTGCAGCAGCCTACGGCTGCCAGAAAGTAAATAAGGCCTGAATAAGATTTCTCCATAGCTGACGAGACCAACATCGAGTAGAGATCACTGTAGCGTCGAAGATGTGTCCTTAATTAACCGGTAATATGGCTAAGCTAAGCTAAGTATAATGAATTGGACAGAGACTTTAAGACCCACGGCGACGTACGTGTTTCAGTGCTCGTAGCTCGGGCCAACATCCCATGATTGGTCTTTGCGGCTTTTGTGGACATGCGAAATGTCTTTTGTGCTCGTATTTTCTGACAGGGAACTGCCCAGTTTGTTTAAGTTATCAAGTACTCGCGACTATGTACACTGTGTAGGTCAGTGATGTCCTACACTCAGACTGGGGGGCGATAGCCGTACAACTCGAAGAAAAACTTCCACACGATAGAAACATTCAACTATGCAACGCCAGCAATGCCACATGTTCCGACGTATCACTCGAGGACGAGCCGACGGCAGAGGTCTGGAAAGCTTTTGGCATCGGTATTCAAAAGAATCGATATTTATTCAGAGTGATCACTTGAACTGAAGTCTCGGCTCTCTTTTAATAGAATTGAATGTCATATTTAGATGAGTCTATTTTCGCGATGCTTATAACTTCAGACGTATACTTGCTCTTCCGAAAAATTTGCTAATGTCATAAAAATAGGGAGTTATTTAAACGGCTGGTCAATGGATGTTGCCAGTTTGCACACCTCTTAACTTCTTTTTCATGTCAACTGAGCAGACGAAGAGAACTGCTCGCTTCACTCCTTTAAAACAAAGCCGTAAGTCGCCAGCTGCAGAAGAGAACCGATGCGTCCACATATACTATAGATGGACCCAGCACAGCGTATAGAGCTTCCAGAGCGTTTCATTTGGATAAATGACTTTTTTTCACATTTCAGAGTGAGTTTTGGACGTTTAAATGTTGACTTTCTGTATCGATGCTGACCGCGCGTTACGCTCACAATTTCCTCAGCTCAGTCTGCCAAGTGCTAAGTTCCAAGTCACTTAGTACGCTCAAGAATTTTTTGGCGTTCGCTAATATTCATTATATCTTGGCTATCGCTGAAGATTATGAGCAATCGGTCGCCAGTATTGAAAATGGTATATATACCGAGTAAGGTGAAGCACCTTGACCCTACCGGACGCCCCCCCTCTCTTCCAACAGTTCACATTGGCAAGGTCTCACTGCCAATGCCATCTGCGGCCCTCGTCGTACTCGAATGGATCAACTCGAGAACTTTCACATCCTTGCCCCGTATTTCTTCTTCCTGCGATCACGGATTCTGGGTGCCATTCAACCGTCAATTCTATTTAGGTTCATGAAGGGGCTCACACGACTCTATACCGCTGTCATCAACCTGGTGTCTCCTCTGAAGTTCGCGCATGATCCTTCCACGCCATACACTTTATCTGCATCGTCCGATTTTCCTCTCGATAACTCGCATTTACTAGCCTTTTTAGGCTATTGCCACGTCTCAGGCATATCCACTGATAAATTATTTTCTGAACGATGAGCCGGCTGGAGCTCTATTGGGTACCGCGGCGATAATGTCATCCGCCTCCATTTGTTCAGGAAATCTTCAAAATTGAGACTATCTCGAGGTTTAACCGGTGTCCAGGGATGAGTAGTTCCTGTTTTCAAGGTGTATTACACTTGTCCTGGACTATATACTTTAGTCTCCTGCACTGGATGTAGTGTCAGGACGGAAGGTGGGACAGAACCTGCGCTCAAAGCGACTTTAGACGTCCTTTTCACAATGACACTATCACTTATCCAATGGTAGGCAGTGGTCTTCACTTCGGGGCTCTACCCCGGAATAATCCAGGATTCTCGTATGGTTGTCGGTTCTTGTAGTCACTGGCTTTGTGACTTCAGTGCTCCTTCACTGGCTTGCTAGGCTCGTCCCCATCCGGCTTCGCGACACGTGCTGTTACTAAAGTGCACGTGGTTTGTGAGAGTGAACTCGACAACTCGCGTAGCCGGCTGGGCTGTCTCGGGCACTTTTTGGCGGAGCCCGCCAAATTCATACACCTGTACTTGGTGAAAATGTGTCTCGAGTTCAAAAAAAAGTTCGAAAATTGAGTATACAATAATTGTCTATTTTTTGATTTTAAATCGATTAGGGTATATAACTTTTTTTCAAAAATGTCGTTGACTTCGTCATCGTTGACAGGCCCATGTTCAAGATTTCAAAAAAAAAATTTTCAACCCATGCTATTCAAGTTTAAATATATAAAAAACCACTTTATGTATACCCAATTTGAGCACTTTTTTTGAGTTGTGGCCGCTTTTTTCGACTAAGTGACGAGGTATGAAATGGCGGGGAAAACAGCTATCACCAAAAAAGGGCCCCAGTCAGCCCAGTCCGCTCGCAAGCTCGCTCCTGCCTGATCATGTGCTCGTGTGTGATGATATGTGACTAGAGCTTGCGAGCGTGACTGGCTAGCGAGTCTACTGGCTTGCCTCTCACTGCTGGCAGGGGCCGTTTTTAGATAGGGCAAAATCTTCGTAAAAGATCAGTTTGCTTGTTTTAGTTTTAGTCAG